>JAQFZE010001832.1:0-16418 GCA_034695245.1 Dicyrtomina saundersi | reverse complement strand
TCATTGAAAAGCAGTACAATTGTATTGAATGAACCTGACACTGTAATAAAGTTCACTCAAACTCAAACTCAAACTCATACCCATATGCAAGCTTATTAAATGTCACCTATGCATAGAACGTTGGGGTAACGTCAACTGCTATGGCTATTACCAGTATATCATATTGTCAATACTAAGATCAATTTTATAATTCATAAATATTTTTATGTTTTCCGTGACACGTATATTTATGTGGCTATTTTACTAGTTTTGCTGTCCAATACAAAAACTGATGCAAGCATGCGTTACACGCAAGCAAGAAAAACGAAACAAACTACTTTCAGTACAATTATCTGATGAGGAAATAGGCGTTTTCTTGATTGACCATTATCCTTAACCATATCAATCTACTACGACTTCATTCGGAAGACGGTTGTTCCAACCGGGACGAGCACTATATCTACCTGGTACTCAGCTATCTGTGTTATTGCTGATATGCTGACTACTCTTCGCCTTAGGATGTTCAAATAGCGCTTCTATAACAGACGCGAATAATGAATGTCACACCACTAGTGACAAGACTACTTGTGTCGTACGAGTTACCACTAGGCTAGCCCTTGGACCTTATTCAGCAAAGCTCATGTTTCCGCATTGATGATTCACACAAAAAACTTCTTGCAACCATCACCATTGAAACGAAATCTGTGACACTACAATGTGAAAAAAAAATATAGTACTACGCACCAAGGGCAGTTGCTTAGTGCCAAAGTTTCATGAAATGCTACAACCTACATTTCGATGCAAATTGTCATGGCGACAAATGTAAGAAATTTGAAATCACCGACACTATTAAAGATTTTATAGAGTCCAGACTTTATAATAGATAGTCCAGTTACCTAATACGACGCATCTCTACTTGCCTTTGGATATTTAAAGAAACTGTCAGTTTATACGTCTCTGGTTAGATAATCTAACTAAAAGAAGATCCTTTCTGTGTATAATTGCCCGGAATGTAAATTTTTGACCAAGATAACGGTCACATCAAACCTCGGGAACGCCACAAATACTGATACAAAGCTATTAGTAGCAGGTGTTCCTATAACACTAAATAACAAGGCACTTAACTTAAAAACAGTATCAACGCCACCTATACCATTGCTCTTTGAGTGCACTATCCCTAAAGGTAGCGCATCCTCAATAATTTCTTGCAACAAACGAGATGAATCTACACTGAAGCGTCTAGGTGAGATCACTTGCAACACGGAAGAAGATGATAAATTAATTACACCAAATTGTATTTTAAACAACAACTGAATTCGACTTATAGCGGATAACAGTGGTGTCAAATGCATTTCGTTTCTAATTGATCCCAACCTATAGATGAAAATTAACCCACTACCTATGCATCTAGAATTCTGAATTTGAGTCCTTCGTGGAGATTTTATTGTCTTTAAATTATCAAGCAACACGCTACTAGAAATAAAATTGTCTACAAAGAATCTACAACTCGATTGATTCTACTTAAAAGTCTAAAATAAATCATTTTCTCAAGAATTTTATTTAAAACTAGCAAATTAGAAATACGGCGATTGAATAGTGCATCAAGCCTAAAGCACTTTTCTTCTTACAATAAAGTCACAACAGCACTCTTCAGCTTTGTTAGATATGATGCTAAACAAAGAAAATGCGTGAATAGAAGTGTTAGTGGAAGAGACAAAGACTGTTTACAATCATTGAGAACAAAATGCAATAACTCATACAAGTAACATTCAGATTTGGATTTCAAACAAGACTATTAGGAGTGAACAAGTTAAAATCATTACTAGTAAAAATGCTACAATCAACTTATCTAAATTTAAATCCACAGTAGGCGACTGAACAACAAAACAGATTCAAATGCTTTCGATAATTTTTTTACGTCATTATTCATTTCAGGCTCAAAATTTAACTGCAACAGCACAGCCAATATTCGTCTTGCCTATGATCCTATTATGCGCCGCTCATTTATCTAACGACAATGGAACTACCTCAAATGTCTTACGGTAATACCCATGTTTTGCTTTAGAAATGTCTCTATATAAATTATATTTCTTGCCTCTCTATACCACCTATTAAGCTCTGAATCCTTTGTTTGCAAGCTTTTAAATATCAAACTATAACGCTTGTGCATTTTTTGTTTCAGTTTTCAGGTGAGCAAAGGAAATATTTTGCCCTTACCTTGTCTAGATATCACAGGAGCATGCTTATTAAAAATTTAAAAAATTGACAATTCAATATAATTTAGTACATCATAACTCTCGTCAAAAATCTCTATTGTCGACCACGAAATAAGACTCATATCTTTATTTACATTATCTCATTTAACATTCAAGTAGTTCCTAGTTGTTATGTGCTTTACAGCATAATGCATTTTTACTGCCTTCCTTACAGCATAGACTTTAAAATTGTCAAAAATGCCTACACTTATTATTTCATTAATTGTATGCATGGAAACATTGCTTACATATATGTGATCAATTGTAATACTAGTAGTTAATGTCCTACGATTCGGTTGATCTTCTTATTGCTTTAAGCCATTCTGCTTAGCAATATTGCCCAAAAGGTTTGCATACTTATTCTTAACAGATATGTTAATATTAAAATCACTCATAATTACTAAATCCAGGATTAGTAACTTAAGACCAGCAACATACAGGGTGAAAAATTCTAAAAATTTAGCCTACAAACATCAGGCAACTTTTACACTACTGTCAGTAACCTTGGCTTACAAAAAGAAACAATCAATTGAACAGTTGTTATCTCTAGCTTTTTAGGCACTAGCACTGTATCCAGAACGTTTAGATTACCAAATCTAATTCTGTGTGTATGTAAATAACTATACCACAAGCGCTAGCACTGCCCACTCTGTCAAATCTATGAACAATAAAGCCTTTAATAGCTACTAGGCTAGAAAACACAACATTAATAATCTTTAAATCAGACACACATACTGCATCTAGGTTATTAATATTCACTAGCCACTTTAGGCTTTCAATTGTTGCTACATTAAGACAATTGACATCGATATGTAAATATTCAAAGCTTTTAGACTTAAGTGAAGAACTACTAATAACACTAGTACAATCAGTATTATAAAAATAACTACTTTCAGCCACCTCAGTACATTCACTAAGAGGAAACAGACATTCCAAGCAGTAATTGCTATTACCATCAGTACGACCATCAATAATAGCCCCACAATCTACACTCGTACATACATCCTTAGTACCTTGCCTACAACTCTTGCACTTCCAGTCTAATATAATTTCATTTTAAATGTTATCAAATCCTAACAATGTACAGATAACATATTACGCCTTATCACAACTACTACAGACCACTCTAGATTGATTCCGCCCTATCCTTTTCTTACACGCCAAACATTTTCCACTCATGACTATTTGGCTTAAATATCTTATATCATAATTCTTGGTTTGGCAGGCAAAGGACTAGCACTAAATTATGTGAAGATCCATATAATTTAGCATTTTAAACCATCAAAACCAGTGTAAAAGTTATATAAAAGGTGCTACAAAGGGAGTGATAAAATAAAATAGCAAATTGGCACAGCTACAAGACGTTACGTAGCAAACTATTTTAAGAACCTGAAACTAACCTAAAATAGAAGCTCCCCAATAGCACACAGCAGACAAACCGTGTACTAATCTTAAGCCATACTTATTTATTTCAATTTCGATTTGGAGTTTATGACAGTGCTATGCAACGGCCTAACTCCACTTTACAGAATTAGCAATTACGCTAACTACTATCAATGTGTATACAGTAGGACCCAAATAAGACGGACTTGTATAGTGGAACACTGATAACACAAAGACTACAGTGATACACTTATATTTCAACTACAGTGAGACCTTGATAATACGGTCACGATAGAACGACACGAATAACTTGTACACTACAGTAGGACACACGTATAACGGATGCGGATAAAGTATTAACTACAGGAAACGAGCAAAGGTTGATGCAAAGCACGCCTAAGCACAAGTAAAATACTCAGTCAAGTAAAACAAAATATTGTAAGCCTGCGTGCAACAATAATATAAAGTTCGACCAAAACCAATTATTAATTCAGCGATTGGCGACGCCGACTCTGAAATAAGCAACCACTTATTGGCGACGCTAATGAGCGTTGCTGGTTTAACCTATGCCATAAATTCCTATAAAAGAAACCTTTCTTTATCCCGCAAACCCTGCAGCACCTAAAACTACTGAAAGTGACGACAACAAAAAGCTATAGCTGCCCTTTGACGAAATAAGTCAGGAAAGCAAGTAGCCAAAGCCGCAGACCTTAACCGTCGAAGAACTGCTGGAGTTGGATGAGTCTAAGGGTAAGCATCTAGCACCTAATAACAAATTGAGTTATTCGGACGTGCTCACAGCCATCAATCAAGGCAACCTTGACATTATGACCAACCGATCAGAAAAAATCTCAGCCACAGAAATAAACATCCGAGAACAACTTGACTCAATTGAGCTAGGATTAACTTGCAAAGTAGCGATACTTTCTTTGAAAATTGACATTTCAGAAGATGAAAATGAGCAACTAAAAACCAGAATCGTCACATTAGAGAAAAACACTAGAGGCACCTCCAACAACCGCAAATTCAAAAAAAGACTTTTTAAAATGAACATTGAAGCAAGGAAGCTTAATTTTATTTTTACTGGTATAAATCCCCAAGAAACAGAAAACCAGGATACACTACAAGCTGTAGTCAAAAGTTTTATCCACGACACTCTGACACTAAAGAACATAAATCTAGCCACGATCAGGAGAATAAAAAGCAAAAGAAGCACCAAGCTGGACATAATATGTGTCACTTTTTGCTCTTTTAAGGACCGCAACACTGTGATGGGGGCCAAAAAGAAGCTAAAGGAGGCAACAGACTTAACCTACTTGATCAATCCTGATCTACCGGCGGCGATGGCTGAAACAAAATATAAGCAGCGCAAAGCTAAGAATGCAGCAAAGCCACAAGGCTACAACGTAGTAACAGAAATGAACATTAAATAGGACAGTGGCAGGCCCATACAAACTAAGCACACACAAAATATACTGACTGTATATAGAATCTTATACTGGAATGTAAATAGACTCATGAGAGACAAATAAGACAAGGCAACAATAATCGTACGAAATGACGTGGATATTTTTTGACTATCCAAAACCTGGTTGTCTGAACCTAATGACGACTGAAAGATAATTTTTAATAACTACACCATTATTCTGACTCTTGAGGTAGAAAAACACGGGGAAAACGTGAAGGACCCATATTTAGAACGCGAAACAACATAGCATCGATATGTAAACTGATACACCAAGACTGATATAAGACCGCAATTAAGTGTACTCATAAAGGCAAACATACACTTGTCGTATTTGCATATATACCTTAAACATTCAAATTCGACGACAAAATTGACAACCTCTTTCTAAATACACCACAATTAAAAAGAAAAAGATGCCTATTGATGGGGGATCTCAATCGCAGAATTGTTAATAGAAAGACCACATCAGAACCCGCACTAAATTTAGAAAAGACAAGAAACTTGTCAGACTCATACATAATTAAAAGAAAAAAGAACCTAATCGAGCTAGTGAAACCTAACGACCTAAAACTTTGGAATAGAAGGATTCCTTTTGATCAAGACGGTACACCGACATAGATTGGACACAATGGAAACAGTCTAGTGGACCTCTGCATGTGTAATGATAGAATAAGCGAATACGTAGAAGACTTTGTGGTAATTAGACCATCTCCCAATACTAACCCAAACCACAAAGACAAGGCAGAAACCTCAAGACACTGCTGCAGCTGTTGAATCCCGTATAGAATGGAAAGTAGAGAAAGAAACGACCTTTCAAGCACTACTGGAAAAAACACCAAAAACCTAGACCTGAGCCATTGTAACTATACAACTCTCAAAACCCTAATTTACAACACGGCAAACAAAGCTTGGATGAGAATAGAAACCAAAAGCAGCAAAAGAAGAAACTATGGTCCATATTAGTTTAACAGGGAATGCAGTCAGGCAAAAAAAACACACTCTTTCTTGTGCACCGATACAGCAAAGACACATTGCAAAGTAGTCCAGCCAAGAAAGACAGCCTCGTTTATTATTTACGAGTCAAAAAAGACTACCGTAGTCTATGCCTTGACAAACAAAAAGTCCATTTTGACAGTGTAAAGAATTAAATTCATCTTAGCAAGGACTCAACAAGAATTTAGAAGGCAGTCTACATGCTAAAAGACAGAAAGTACAGCTTCAAGCCAAACAACATTACCGAATCTTAGTCGAATGCCAGCTTTCTCTCAGTCTTTGAAACTACAGAATCTGAAATCGCGGAAGTGCTGACATCAAGCAACATAGCCCTAAAATATGATTTTGCCATATTAGACGCTGAGATATCCACGATAAAACTTGTTAAAGCAATCAACAGCCTTGCAAATAACAAATTACCTGGAGCTGATGAAATACCCAACAAAGTATTGAATGAATTGGACAATACAACTTTTGATTACCAGCTAAAATTACTGAACACAGCCAGAGACAAACAAATTTCAAGCAAATGGGCAGAAATCATAACTGCACCTATCTACAAAAAAGGTGACTCAGAAATACTAAGTAATTACAGTTCTATTGCTCTAATTAATACCATTACAAAGAAATACACCTGTATTATGTCGAACAGACTGAACTCTTTCTGCTCTACTAACATTATTATGTCAGAATACTGATCCGCCTGTATAGATCACATATTTGCACCCTATGCGTGCATTCTAAAGCAGCTCTACAGACCGGCCCTCCTAACGAAATGAAAACTTTTTGCCCTTTTTGTGGATCTTAGTCAGGCTTTTGACTCTATAAAAAGAGACAAGCTGTAGGTCAGGTTTCAGGAAGCTGAATTAAGTGAGTGTCTGATTGCAAAGATCACAGAAATATACGAAAAACCTAAAATCAAAGTTAAGTGATGGGCTACAGGCACACACTACAGGCTACAGGGCAAAACATTGTCGATCACAATTTTTACGATATTCATCAATAAGTTTACTGAGATACCTCGGGCAAGCAAAATACATGAAACAAAGATGTTTACTCTTTTTTTATATGCAAATGACATTATTTTTCTTGCATTTAACGAACTGGACCTCCAAAAACAAATTAATACACTCAACAGCTTCTTTTAAGCGTATGACTTGAGAGTAAACCTAACTAAGACAAAGATTATTATCTTTAGGAAGAAAACAGAATTTCTAAATCAATTGCAATTACCTGGGAAACCAAGCCGCTAGAAATCGTCAACCAATACATCTACCTAGGCGTCCCCTTTATACAGAGTGGAATCTTTAATCAAGCTAAAGACCGTTTTTTCAGCAAAGCTAGAGTAGCGCAGTCAAAAACTTTTTGACCTCTTCTACCGAGCAAAACTCATGGACATAAACCTAAATATCGGCGTCTTCAAATCACTAGTCAGCTCCATCTTGATGTATACTGCGTCAATTTGGGGGCTTGGATATAACAAAAAATTTGTAACTTTTTAAACTATGTTTATAAGGAGACTCACAGGAACATCTAACTTCACGCCTCGATACTACCTCAGACTAGAGGCAGAAGCGCAGAGCATCAAGATGCAGCTTTCTAAAGCACTACTTAAATTCTTGAAGACGACTATGAGCGCTGAGGCAAACAGTATAGCCAAAAACTTATATGAAGAGGCAATGAACACCAAGGCTAAAGATCGTAGATTTAACAAGATGCTACAAGTAAGGAAGATATTCATTGACGCATCTCTCCAAGAAGAATTCCGGAAGCTGAATGGTAAATATTTAGCTAAGCACAAATATGAGATTATCAAAAAGTACCAGCTCAACTGCATCAACATAGGTCGAACAGATGCAAAGATGTCACACACTAAGGCACTACATTCTATTGAAGACCTATGCCCTAGGATCGGAATACTTTAAACTCAGTCTGGCCTGGATTATGGTGAAATTTCTGCTAAACCTTAAATTTGGCCTACAAAGAATCTTTCTGAGAGGGAAGACGACCAACCTTAACGGGATGAACAGAATCTGGAAGCGACAAGAACCTTTAAGCTGCGACCTATGTTGGATAGAAGAATAAAACACTTTTCACATAATGCTCAACTGCCCTCATTACAAACCGCCTAGAACGAAATTTCTTAGGGAATTGACAAGTAAAAGCCCAACCAGAACAAACACCACTCGAAAAACCTTCAGCTGCTACCCGAGGTAAAAGGATTTGAACAACTTTTCAACTTCTGGGATGAAGCCCTTAGAATCCAAAAATTCTACTACAAGTGTACTGAAAAAGTATAAACTAAACCACACTCACTGATAAATGACAGCCTTCACAAATAAACCTAACACAAAGCATTATATGATTTTGCATACATTTATTTAATTATTAGATACTAAAAACATCGTTAATTCCTACAAAAATAACAACTTTTACCCATTGTAATTTAATAGGAACACTTAATGTGATTGTCTCTTTATTATTTATTATTATTATTTTTATACCATGCTCTCTTAAAGGAGCAAACAGGAAAACCAACGCAAAATATCCCAAAGTGGCTATACATATTCTATTATATTAACTAAGGATAAATTATCCGCAAAATTAAACTGTAATGATAAATGTTTTATGGGCTTAGGTCAAATCGATTGAATGAATAAATTATTATTATTTGTTGTATCACATAAATAAAATAAACTATATTCAAATAATCATACGTCTATATTAAAATGGCTTCAAGCTGTACGAAAATAGAAATGTTTAATATTAGACACAAAACACCGGAACACAACAACCACAACAACAACAACAGACTATGAAAGATGACTGAATGAATAAATAAACTAACTAAAAGCAGAAATACGTACCAACTACCACATAATTTTATTCCTCTGCAACAGCATCCGATGTCTTAATTTCTAAAGTTGTTGGAATGAGGATACTATAGTTGTGGCGGGACAATAAGCAGGACCTAGAACACTGAAATGATGAACTCTTGGACCTACGGCACACAGTCTAGGCTGTCGCCGGACCCTACAATCCTCCAACCAGCGCCTAACACAAAACCAGGACCCAAGAACACAGATGTTTACCACAGCAGTCAGAAGCACTCTCATGAATCTGCACATATGATAAAACGAAAATGATATGACTGAGTGAACCAACTACTGGTGTTGGCAAAGTAAGCGAGCACTATTTTAAAAAATACAGTGCCTCTTCCTTTCATGCACGACGGATTATTGTTTCGCGGACCACAAAGTTATCACTTTAAATTATACAATATTACATAAAAGTATATACTCACTTATGTAACATACATGGACAACTTTTTAAATAAAAGCTTCGTTCTGTGCATTATTAGACAGAGTCAAATACGCTGCACTACTGTTAGGCTGTCCCACTAATTTTTCACTCTCACATCACCTGTGACAATAAAAATAGGACATGACACACTGAGGGCTCAATTGGAATTAATTTAAATTGTTTTAAAAATCCAACAGTATGATTATTTTTTTGTAAAATTTGTTGTGTTTTGTTAATTTATAAACTATCGTGTATCAGTTTTTTTATATTCTATTTACATAGTCGCACGCGTTTTCTCCTCTGAGACTTCTTGAACTTCTGCGTTTTGTGCATGTTTAAGTTAATACTCCTTTTTTTCAGAAATATTCCCTACACTATATAATCCATGCCCAAGGTGCGCTTAACAAAAACAGAACTCGAAGTAAACAAATCACGACATCAAGAGAAGCAATTAAAAATAATTTTTGAAAACGACCGTAAATAATTTAAAAAACATACAAAATTGTTTACTAGAGGTCTCGTCATAAAACCTAGAGGTTAAGAAGCTAATAAACTCTTACGTACGTGGTATCAAGTACACAGCCTTTCAACACAACAAACCTACAATCTACTATTTTATCTTCAAATCAAATCTAAAAACCAGCCAAAAACGTAAATACCCACAGTTCAACAATTAAAGAACAGTATGCGTATCTGCTTAATAACAATTACAAAGTTCCGACAAGAATCCCAATTAATCCTTACTAAGACACATCTTCTCTGTATTTAAATCACCAGCAAAAGATCGTCCTACTTTCAATAGAGCCCCTTATTCTAAGTCACTACCTTCAGCACCACCTCAATCAACGTCTTTATCGGTACACCACACAAATCACACCAAAATTTGTTTTGCATCTCAGACATTAACAAAGATTCACAAGATTTTAAAGATTTTTAGGACTAAATCACACAAAAACGAACAAGTTAAAGAATCCAAAAATTTATCTAAATCCATTCTAAACGTATTTATGGGAGTTCCTGTTGATTAACACTTACTATTATTAGGAGCTGTAGATTCAAAACTGCTACCAATTGACAAATCCTTATTACTAAAACAAACAATTAATCCACTTAGTCCTAAATTACAACTAAATTCTGAAATAATTTAAGTACCACAACCACAATCAGAAATTAAATTTTAATCTCCAAAAACACTTATGAATTTAATTAATCCTATAAGCACATCCAAAAACATTATGTCATCACATAGTCTTCTTTTAAAATTATTCCTTGCCACAGATTTTGTAATTTTATTGATTTATTTCTTGCATGGGTTTTGATAGCTAATCTGGATACTGATACTACAAGAAACATCATTTATTTCCTTACACTTGATACTGTAACTGGACTTTTTTGGTCAAGCCTACATTTCTAAAAAACTAACGACTTTGCAACATCAATACAACAACACAAAAAACGTTTTTAGGCTGAATTTATAATACTTAGCGGGCTATCAAGACAAGACCTATTATCGCTGACACAAACTCCCTAACAAGCAGCATCAAGTTTTTTAATTAAAATTTGCTACTGTTTGGAAGCACACCTAAAGACATTGGACAAAATACCAACAGTCCAGATCACAGTGGGCAAACTTAAAATTCCTATTTAAAATTTTACGAAAGCACGCACACCTACAACAATCACTTACAAGGAAAGATCTCAAAGAATCTATACAAAATTTAAAACAAGCCATAACCACATACAACCTTGAAATACTCACACCAGCCCCCTATATAAAATCTGAAGTCAAAAGTATCTTTAATTTTAAAATGCAGTTATTTGTTTATCAGGTGACAGCTCTTTTACAGAAAGTAATCAAATAAAAAACCATCGCAATTTTCAATCCCACAAACAAAAAAGCAACAGTAACAATTTCAACACAAGAGAATAGGAACGAAAACATTTTTTAAGTACATTAAATAATAACAATAATCAAATTCTATTCAACCCTTCCACTTTTTTCCATTGCCAACAACGCATCCATCCCAAATTTGAATGCAGATCCTCAGGCGGTGGAGCACACAGAGGACATTCATTCAGATTTCCTAATGAAAGATAATCTATAATCTACCACGAAAAACTACAATTGCCTGGCAAATCAGTTAATGTACATTCCACCCAGCCAATAAGTCAACCTTTCACCCTTGTTCCCCTTTACAACCTCAATTTTGATATCTGCATAAAAAGTGACAATATACATCATAACCTTATCAGCTTTAGCAGATGTTGGTGCTACAGTCTCAGTTATCAGCCAGAATTTATTATCTAAAAACACTCTACTACATACTATTTCCAATAAAGTAATTTCCCTCTTTGCCGACAGTAGAAATAAAATACACGACAATGAATTTCGTCTTGTTTTCCTCACCATTTGTTCTCTACACATCAAAAACCCTTTTCTAATAATACTAAAATATTATTAGGTAATAATTTTTGTTTAGTTTACGTAAGCCAAAAAAAATAAAGAACTACAATCCTTCCTTTGCGGTCTCGTTTCATTTTTCATTGCCTCAGCAAAAAATTTACAAAAAATAAAAAAACAGTCCCTCACAACTCCTTGTAATATCACCATGAACAATGAGCGAAGAGGCGTAATAAATACTGTAAATAAACGTTGTTCTACTCAATTCACAGTAATTTCAACGACTCCACCCACTTCACGTTCTATACAAAAACCATAGATCGCATGGCTAGCAACATTACCATCCGAGCTCATTTAAAAATCAGTTTTTCTATATCTACAGATAAGCATTTCCCTTTTAATGTTATGATAATTCCTTCCCCTTGCGTATATAATAACAATAGACTCCTTATTTCTAACGCTTTCCTTTCTTACAACTCAAAATAAAAAATTGCAACAAATTCCTTACGTATTTGCATAATTCTACTTCGTAACATAAAACTTGTAACAATCTATACACCTGGTCTATAGTACCTGGTCCCCAAACAAATAAACCCTACCATATACATACTCTTGGACAGACGAAAAATCAAAGCAAACTTTAAGCACATAGATATTTCAGCCACATTAAAGGATACCATCAAAACAAAGAATGAACTTGAATAACAAGTTTAATTGAAGAATATAAAATTATATCTACTCAAATTTTAAATCAATACAGGTGACTCACATCCCTTAAAGCAACGTCCCTATTAGGTTTTTAAATTTCAAAATACAATACTAATAAAGCACATAAATAAAATCCTTCGAGAAGACGTCATCAAAGTGTCTAAACCATCTAGAAACTCACCAGTAATTATTATCACGATAAAAGAATATCGTGTATGTATTGATATGCGCGGCGAAAATTCAGTTACAAAATCCTCTGTATCGCCGATACCACAACCATCAACTCCATACTGTCCCAATTAAGGAACACAAAAATATTTTGCGACACTTAATGCAGCATCAGGATTTTATCAAATAAAAATTAGGGATAAAGATAGAGGAAAATCAGCATTTATATACACACAAAGACTTTACTAATATATATTAGAATAGATTTTGGAGAAAAACACGCACCGTCTATCTTTCAACGATTATTTAATCTCATACTTGCCAAAGACAAGTATGATACAGCGGTTGCATGCATTGATGATGGTGTTATCTACTTTGACACTTTAAAACCCACCTCATTCATTTAAGTAGAATCTCCGACTGATTCCACCAAGCAAAATTAAAACTTAAGCCGAGAAAATGTCGTTTTTGTTTTGAACAACTTTCCATTTTTAGACATAATGTATCTGCAGCTGGATTCAAACCTAATAATAATAATGTAAAAGCTATACTTAACCTACATTAGCCTGCTTAAAATAAAAAAACTCCAATCTGTGCTTGCATCTTTCAACTAACTTTAAAAATTGATAAGAAATTTTAGTACACGTGTAACACCAATGAGAAGACTACTTTAAAAAGACGTACCCTTTAAAAGGAATATTGGATGCCAAAAATCCTATGACGACCTCAAACACGCACTTTCAACCTCCCTTGTACTAGCATTTTTCGACTCCTCTTTTTGTATCACCTTAATCACCGACGCATTAACTTGTAAACATAGAGCCGTATTACTTAAACAAAATCATACGCAAACCAGCCCTGTTGCTTAAATGAGCCGCTTACTTACACCTACTGAAAGAAAATGAAATACTATGGAGATTGAAATGTTAGCTATAACATGGTTAACTTACAATTTAAAGGATTTTATAATAGGATTGCCTTTCACTCTCAAAATAGAACATTGCAGTCTTTGCAGCTTACTACGTTCTACAAAATTTAAATGAGTCCCACAATAAAACGCAAAGTGCTGAAACTAACCGAATTTGGAATAATTTTCATACAACACATAAGAGGAGCAACTAATCACACCAGATTAACTATTATTACTTATAGGCACACGTGAATGCGCTTTAGTTAATATCTTGTCATTTAAACTCAATCACAGCTACAATCAAGACACAACTTCATATTAAGTGACAATCAAAAATAAATTGCACACACACCACAACTTCTCAAAAACAGAAAAAAATATAGACTTGTCGAAAACTATTTCAAACAGATTCCCCGTGACGGATCTGCCTTTTATAATTGTGTACCCACAGATGACGTCCCTACTCTTCCACCTTATTTTATGATGATCCTTTTTCTGGTCATTACGGCATGAAAAAAACTTGCAAACAATTACACGATAGCTATTACTGGCCTAATATAAAGCATGATGTTTATACCTACATACAGACTTGTGACAAGTGTAAAGACGAAAATCCTCATAACGGAAACCCTAGTGACAATTTTATTTTATTTCGATCCCACATTAATCTCGTTTCAATTGGCAAATTGACATAGCTGGTCCAATCTCACGCTCATCTGTAGAAAACAGTTTAAATATTCTTGTCTAATGACTATCAATCTAAAGAAATTGAACTTCGTAAAGTCTCAGATTGAACTGCACTTCAGATAGCAAAATTAGTAATCAAATACGGTATATGCCGACGTAGTATCCCTAAAATTATTAAGAGCAACCGCGGCACAAATTTAACTTCTTTCTTTTTGAAAACCTCAGCCGTATGCTTAGGTCCAAGCATAGTTTCACTGGACGTTTGCCGCTCACAATCACAAGGATCTTTAAAAAGAGCTGACCTTGTGATTGAGACGGTTACATTTCTTTTGCTTAATTTGCAATAAACACTTTCAACAACACAAGCACCAAATTTTCACTATTTTATATGATGACTTGACGTCATTTTAAACTTTTGTCTGACGTAATACTTCCTTACATCAGAGACAACACAAATGCCTATTTTGTAAAACATATTTTAATTCAATTTATACAAATGCCCAACTAAACTTAAGAAAAGCTCAGGAACGTGACGACAAAAACGTATTTACACAGTTTTCACTTCCCACCTTCAAAATTGACGATCTGGTTTTCTACCACCATCCGCATCAGATCTCTGGTCAAACCTCTGCATTACTTTGACAATATAGTGGTCAATTTTAAGTTGTTTAACGATTTACAGACGTAAATTGCCTTATTAAACATACGCAGGATAATACAAAAAGCGAATCAATGCATATCCTCAAATTAAAACGAAGCTGTTCTTGACCACATTTGCTCTCTAATTATGAGCTCGCTCCTCATTTATTTGTTACACCTTCTGCGTCTTCTATTACATCATCTGCAGTTGCCGCAGCTTTTCCACCGATACACCTCAATTTGCCTGCAATAAGCCGCCGCTGACGACCTTGCAAAATGCTATTGCCCTCTCTATTTTAACGTCTCGTATGCCCGTTGACGATAAACGTCTATCACGCTAAACTTTACGCAGTCCTATTCCTCCTATCTGATTTTAAAATTTAAATTTTGTCTATATTGTTTTAAATTTATTTGACGTACTTTATTTGATGTATTTAAAATTATAACAAACTACGTGGTAAAACAAATAAATAGCAGCCAATTTTTTCATAACGTTGCACGTAATAAGCGTAGCCGTGGTTTAGCGGCTGACCCCTGCTGTTGAAATGAGCTTGAAAACTAGTCTGTTAACAATAGCTCTTGATGTGTCAGGATCTATGAAATATAATTAGCATTTAAACATTCACTACAATTTGTATTTACCTGCTAATAACATTTGCAACAATGTTTAACTTTAACGATTGAAATATTAAATATGATATATACATGAACGAAGCGTAGCACTTTGTATAGCAGGAAATAATGGTCAAATGAGAAACCATTACTATGTTTTTGACATTTTTTCACTTCAGTCTCTTTGTTTGTAATGGCAAAGCCATTTCAAAGCACATTTGTATGTTCCACATACCTATATAGTGATAATTTGATTTTCTTCTCGTTTAGTTTTAGAAATATGTTTGTATGTACCATTCGTTTTATTGCAGATACACATATTTGCATTTTACCCTACGATTACTATCCCAAACATACAGTAAACTACCTCACTACCTTTCTTGCTTTGCCTCTTTAAGTAAAAAAATTAAGCGATGTGAGCGAGTATTTTTATTAAAAATACAGTGCCTTTTCCTTTCATGCACGACGAATTTGTAAGCTGCAGACCACAAAGACGTCACTTTGAATAAAACAATATAACATACTAGTATATATTCACTATTGTAACATACTAAGGAAACAATTTTAATAAAAACTAAACGCTGTGCATTATTAAAAAAAGTCAAATACAGTGCACTACTTTTACGCATTATTAATAATAAATCACTTTAAAATTACCTGTGTCATTTAAAATTAAACAAGACAGCTATATTGAATTATATTAAATTGAATTATATTAAATTGGAGTATATCCTAATATAAACTATTTTCTTAAATTTCATTAAATTACATAAAAATAAAATATATATCATTAAATCATATTATATAGTACATAATCATGATAAAATACATTATATTACATTCTATTTTATTTAATTAAAATATATAATAAATAATTATATTGAACTAGAGTATATAATATAAAATAATATT
>JAQFZE010001831.1:0-16421 GCA_034695245.1 Dicyrtomina saundersi | reverse complement strand
AGGTCATCGTATTTATAGATTACAAAGCTTTCTTAGTTATTCGTTACGCTACTGCTCCTTTAATATTCAGTTCCTACGGAGTTCTTGTCCAACAATATTGGCTAAGCGTAAAAGAGACTCTTTAAACACTGAAAAAAATATCAAATATTGCAAAAGCTAAAGACCTAGAGGCAAATAGACGTTGTAAAAGAAACAGGCATTAGTTAAAGTGTAATCAGTAGAATTAAGCAAGAAAGCGACCAAATAGACACATGGCTACGAGGATAAAACGTGAAAAAACAAAAGCATCTTTAAAGAATCGTAATATTTAACTATCATTAAATCCTGCTGTAAATATCTTAATTGTGACATTGCTTTTACAGCAAATAAAATAATTTTTTTAATTGACAATTCTCTTACAAGGGAAATCCCTTACATTGTTAAACGGGAAATCGGCTAAACGGGACAAAAAATGTCGGTCCCACGGCGTCCCTTATCTCCGGATTTTACAGTATCTAAAAAAACATTGAATGAACTAGAAGCGTAAAATTTTAATTACGAAGTTTTTGAAAGGTCCAAAATGCTCCATTTACTTGCTTTTAAAAAGTGCAAACTGTTCC
Organism: Dicyrtomina saundersi; assembly: GCA_034695245.1. NCBI lineage: Eukaryota > Metazoa > Arthropoda > Collembola > Symphypleona > Dicyrtomidae > Dicyrtomina > Dicyrtomina saundersi. Next base: position 15,822 of record JAQFZE010001831.1, on the reverse strand, counting down.
ATTTACATACTTTTGAGAAGTGTGAAATGTTCTATTTACATGCTTTTGAAAAGTGCAAAATTTTCCATTTACTTGTTTTTGAAAAGTGCAAAATGTTCCTTTTACATGCTTTTGAAAAGTGCAAACTACTCCATTTACTTGTTTTTGAAAAGTACAAAATGTTATTTTTCCATTTTTTTAGGATCAAAATATTATACTTTTATTGTTGTTTTTGATAGTGCATTTTGTTTTTAGCTAGAAATGAAAATGGGTGATTTTGTGTCTACACTGGCGATACTATGAAATTTGTTATTAATGCTTTCGTAATTTTTGTTTTACATAATATAGCTAAGATTGCGAGTAACCAAGATGAAATCGCTGTCATGAATTTCCATATACTATTGCTCAAAGTGGGAAAGTCCTTAGAAGATATTTTACACCAAATTAAATCGGAAGGAAGCTATAAAGTGGGATTAGGCGGAAACATAATTACACCTACACCTCAAGAACTGCCAAATGTTAATTGGCTGGATGCTACATTCGATTCAATTCGGAGTATAGTAACTGAAAATACAAATTCACCCAACCGTCCACTTTTGGTAAATAGAAAACTTTACCTACTTATACCTGTACGGTGTAGTCAAATTATTATTTATTGTTGCATCGTGGAATTACATATGTATTAATTCCTTTCTGTGTGTCATAATATATTATCATTTACCAAAGTACCTACATTTCTTTTATATTTATGGCTATAGGGATTGATGGAGCTAAGAGAAAATAATTGGGAATCCGCACAAGATTAGACCCACCCACGTCCACGTCTACTACTCGAATCGAATGTATTAAATTTCTTCTAAGTTTGATTTCTGTCCTTTGATCCTGATTAATGAACTTATCAGTAATTTTACTTTATATATATGTATCAAAAATATGTAATATAGTTATATCTTTTAATTACACGATTTGATTTGTATTACACGGGTATTGAGTATTGGGTATCGTTTTACTGTGAAAAATCATATTTCCTGTGCAATAATATTATAAATCGAATTTTGTTGTGTGCGAAAGGATTGCATGCAAATAGATATAGTATCGTACTATATGTGGAAAACTGTGTGATATTTATTTTTCTAATTTATTCCACATTGGAGAAATGTAAAGTTGTAACTCTCATAATATATATTGTAAATACTGTCAAAAAACTTATCTAATATATACAAACAAAATGAGTTGCCGCATAAAATGAAAATAAAAATATGCTTCAATTAAATTTAATTATTACCTTTATTTCAAATAAGTTGCATTTATTTAGTGTAATTTGATTTTGGCGCACATGCTATACCCATACTTTTAAGTTTTACAGCATAAAAGCATGAAATCGAAACGTATTATTTCATAGTAAAAACACGAGGGAAAAGTCGGACACTTAAATATCGTCTGTGAAGAATCAAAATGACCCATATCCAATTTAAGCTAGAGTCAAAATGAGCTATGCCATAAAAACACTAAATAAGAAAGATACGTTAGATGTTAATTAAGTAATTTTGAAAAGTGCAGAATGTTCTACTTACCTGTTTTTGAAATGTTCAAAATGTTCTCTTTACATGTTTTTGAAACGTTCAAAATGTTCTATTTAAACGCCTTCAAGACAATAATATATTTAAATAGTTTTGTAGATAGTGGATTCTGTTTTTAACTAAAAATGGAGATGGGTCATTTTGGTTCTTCACCGACGATATATTGTGTTTCTTAAAATGTCAACATTATATTTATTTCTTATTGTATGATGCAAAAAAATTATGTGCTGTAAAAACAAAATAAAAATAGAAAACATTAACTTGCATCACCACGTAACTTTTCTGCATTAAATAGGGCGGGCTATTTGGTTAGCCTCAAATAACTCCCAGGTCCCTAATAATAACTCCCGTGGTCTTTATAGAATTGAATCAAATGGGAAGGATTTTGAGTTTTCATACTCAATAGTTACTGGTGGGCCTATATCTTCGACCTATTGGAACGTTTTCCTACTGGTTTAATTCTACAATAATGATAGGGCAATTTTATAATATAGACATTTTTAATGCGTAAAAACGTTAAGACGATTTCGGCGGATATCGTTTCTTGAGACGCAGAGCGAGCAGATTGGCTTAAAAAAGTCTACTCTCGACCAATGCCTGGAAACGTAAACGTATGCTTTTATTACTGAACCGCCTGCATCTGGAAAAATTTGTCCACCATTCTTCCCATCGTCGAATTTTATACGCACCATATTCGTTTAATTGCCTTTAGTTTTCGCTTTTCTTGGAAATCACTGCATATTTAAGTCGTGGACACGCTAGTTCACAGACAGTTGTTTACGGATCCTCTGACTGGAAAGATCTCCGCATCCATCCCAATATCGGGGCAAAGTAAACTTTTTAGAATGTTTCCGGAAGCAAAACAAGTTGCTACTGGGAAACCGGGTCGGACTCGGAGTCCCAAGGAGAATCCCTGTGCTAATAAACTGAAGAGGAAGTTATCGCAAAGTCCAGTAGCGTCTTTTACTCCAGCTGACAAGTGTAAAGAGGTGCCCCCTTTGAAATCTTCTAGATCGTTGTCGTCGTCATCTTCTTCATCTTCTTTGTCTTCATCATCGTCATCGTCGTCCTCATCATCGTCATCCTTGTCGATTCATTTAAGTGCAGATGAAGAGACTGAAGTTTCCAATCCCTCTAGTCCGGTTGAGCCTACAGTCGAATTAATTGACTTAACACTAGATGAAGACGAAGATGAGGGTGGCTTTACAAGGATTCCAGTACAGTCTGAAAAGGAAAAGCAGATTTTAGCCAAAGAAAACAATTTAGCTGTTACGGTTCCAGACGTAGGAAAACTACGGGGGAAGCCTGCACGAGACTTTACTTCTTCAAATTTGTTTGGTGGTGAGTTACTGTTACATATTATATATTTATGTCGTGAGTGAAGAATCAAAATGACCCAAATCCACTTTTTACGCTAGAATTAAAATCAGCTATGTCAAATAAACTGCGTGAGGTAGATGCGTAAAAGATTCATTAGGACTTTTTGAAAGGGGTAAAATATTTTATTTACATGTTTTTAAAAAGTACAAAATATTCCATTTGCATATTTTTGAAAAGTGCAAAATGTTCTATTTACCTGTTTTTGAAATGTACAAAATATTCTATTTGCATGTTTTTCAAAATTGCAAAATATTTATTTACATGTTTTTGAAAAGTACAAAATGTTCGATTTACAGTTATTTTAAAAAATGCTAAATGTTCGATTTGCATGTTTTCAAAAAGTTCAGAATATTCTTTTTACATAATTTTATAGCATCAAGATATTTTAAATTTTTGTAGTTACTGCATTTTATTCATAGCTAAACTTGGAAATGGGTCATTTTAACGCTGACATGCATGCATAATTGGTCATTTTCTCACTTTTTTTCATTTTTATTGAAACTAAAACTTATGAGATTTTGTTTTAAATTTTTGGATTGACTCATTTGCAAACTTGCTTATGGAATGTACACCATTTGATTTTATACAAGCTATGCGGTTAATTTTTTAAACACAGTTTTAAAGAATGCGTTTTGTTTTTGTCACTTGTAGTAATCCCATGAGACAATTTCCAATTTTGCACTAACCTCAGCGTTTATTACGTTTATTTACGGACACTGTAATTAATTATTATGTTCGTTTAAAATTTAATTTAATTTGTTATGCTGGTTCTACGTAGATAACTGTCATTTAGGAGAGGAACCAACCTGCACCTATGAGACTGTCGACGATCGCACTTACAAGGGTAAAAAGAATTTAATATTAATTTCGTATTACGAATATATATTTACTTTTGTTTTATTAATTCCATAGTATATGTACTTGCCACTTTTTTTCCTGAATACTTACGATTAGAGTTTTTATTTCTAAAAGAGTAGAGATTTGATTAAAAATGAAACACATTTTTTGCTATTTAGTAATCAGCTACCCGGTGGACTCCGTTTCCTTAGTCACTGTGAATGGTTCGTGGGACGAAGAACAGCTCATTGCCTCGGTTGCGGACCATATCGGAGTGGACTCTTCCCGGATTAAAATGGGAGAATATGTTAATGTTGTTGGTCAGATTAGCACAGCGTCGACCTGCCCCAAACCATCTACTAAGGATTTGAAAAGTTCAGCAGGCTCGGACCCGGATTGCATCTGTGGGCTAGTGATGGTTCCTTCGAGTTCCCCACGTGCAATCTCTGATTTTGGTGGACAAAGTGCTGAGGTTGGCATTAAGGTAATTAAATTCACATTTAAATTTGAAGTCATAGTTTTCATATACAACTAAATAAAAAATTGGGTATCGATTGTGTGGGTCTGATTATTTTTTTTAGTTGGAACATGTAACTAATATAAAAATGTTGGTACCATCATTGCCATCAACCGTCAAGCCAATTAGCCAAGCAGTTGAACTTGGATTAGCAGAGATACCGACAATTAAGACGAAAGAACAAATACCAATACCAATGCAAGGCTCACTTCGACGCAGCAAAAGACGTACGAACTAGGAATTGCCCAAATTAGTGAAGTCCCGGAAATTTTAAAGACAACCGTGATTCCTATAATGGCTTCCAACTTCCAAGATCACCAAAGATATTTTTATAACTTATACAGACAATCTACTACACCAACCTTTTTTAAAGATTGACGGATGCCCCTATTGTTTTTTTACACTTGCAATTACATGTGATTGACACTTGGCAGTTTACAAGATCTGTATTAACTGTATGTACATTTATAACTAATTCACTTCTTAATTCTGGGTCGGACGAAAGAGTTGCCTTTGGGCAGCAATTTGTTTCCAAGCAAAAACCACCATTTTGATTTTGTTGAAACTTTTCTTTGGTAAAAAAAAATGTTGTATTTACATTTTTTTTAGAAAAGTTTCAAATTTTCTATTTACTTGATTCTGAAAATTGCAAAATGTTCTATTTACATGTTTTGAGAAAAGTGTTAAATTTTGTATTTGCATGTTTTTGAAATGTTAGAAAAGATTTATTTGCATGTTTTTGAAAAGTGCAAAATGCTCTATTTACATGTCATTTGAAAATTGGCCTGCCTGCGCTGGTCCCAATATCTGGCCCTGTCTTAATTACTTTACCACACAATGTTACTATTAATTATTTTATTACGAATTATTTTATTACTTTGCTAACTTGGTGTACTTTTTTAATAAATCATTATCGAACTGAACCATAGGCTTTGTTTTCAGGCATGCTATTATAAATTAGTTAATTTATGAATATCCATTTTAAATAATTCGAAAGAAAATAACAAGCATCAAGGTAAAGGCATATATACATTTTGGACTAGAGTAAACTGATCTACAAAAATAAAATGTAAATTGCATATATCTAGTGTATTTCCAATAAATCTTTCACATTTTTATTATTGGTATCCTAATTCAGATAAATCAGAATTTAAAAGTTAGATAGTTGAATAGTTATTTCCAAGTCAGTTTCTTTTAGTCCGCTTTGATGACCTTTGACTTCCCTGTTTTCTTATATAGTATTTATCGTTACTAAAACATAATAGAACAACAGCTCTTACAATTTGAATATAATAAAGTTATTTTTAAAACCCACCGCACTAGCAGGGCTACGGTAGATAACACAGCTACAACGTCAAAGGAATGATACTGAAGATCGTAGATGGTGAGCCCCTTGATGCCGCAATACGTACTCAGACCAGAAAACAACACGTTCCAATGGAGTCTCAGTATTTGATCTCGGAACAACTGGGATAATTTCTTGGCACGTTCCGTGTACCTGACCAAAGCAAAGTTCAAGTCAAAATTTAAAGTATTTTTACCTAAAAAGAATGCTATAATTTAAAATAGAAAAAATGTAACATAATTTTGTATGTGCATTTTTTTGCGGGTGGGCGTACTGTTCATTCGTGAGAATTTCGTTGATAGCTGTCTCTAATACGTTTTCAGTGATGTCCAAAATCTCAAGAGAAATAGCATAGCCAGAGCGCTCAGCATGCTTCATATTCAAAAGTCTTGGTCACCCAAAATGGGGAAACCAATTAAGGGAATGCCATGATATTTTGCTTCTTGGGTACTCATCATTCCGTCATGAGTGAGGAACATCCTCGTGTTCTTATATTAAGTGTTACAATATTTACAAAAAAGTGAATTTACCTAAAATGTTAAAAATAATATGCACTATGTATCTACGAGAAAATATTAAAGTCACGATCTTGGAAGCATGTAAATAGAACATTTTACATTTTAAAATTTTCCGAAGCATGTAAACAGAACATTTTGCACTTTTTAAAAATATGTAAATAGAATATTTTGCACTTTTCAAATACACGTAAGTCGAAAATTATGTACTTTTCAAAAATATGCAAATAAAACATTTTGTACTTTTAAAAAACTCGTAATACAGATAGTTTCTACCCAAAATATCTTGCTGAGGTAACCATTTGCCCAGTTTAACATTCTTAGGCAAATTAGGCATCTTCTCCGTTTTCCATTTCCAGAGAACACGCTGCTTCAAACGAGAGTATGGTTCATCACGAGTCGAGTGGATTCGGGTACAATTCGAGTCGAGTCGAGTTCGAGTCGGTTCGAGTCAGCCCTGAAGTCGACTCGAAAGCATTTTATCGGTTTCGACTCGAGTCGAATTTTAGTAGCACAAGCTTCGAGTCGAGTCGGATTTCAGTAACAAAACTTTCGAGTCGAGTCAAATTTCCTTGTAAAACCTTAATTAAGCAATTTAACTTTAATTTAATTTTTGTAACTAAGTACTAATATATAAAAATTCTTGATCTTACCTAATCTGCAATAAATCGACATAAAAATAAAATTTTATTTTATTCGTGTATTTTTTAAATCATACGCGTGTTTGCTTATTAATTGTTAGCAGTTTTCGAGTCGAGTTTAGAGTCACCCGACTCGATTGTATACGGTTCGAGTCGGGTTCGAGTTTATCAGTTTTCTTGTCGGTTTTGAGTCGAGTTTGGTATTTTGATCCGACTGCAATCGAGTCGGTTCGAGTCGAGTTTGCCCAAACTCGACTCGTGTTGAACCATAAACGAGAGAAAACATTAACAAATGCCGGTCTCACATTTTCAGGCATCTGGCTCCCTTAAATAATGGGTGGATCCTAGACTGAAAAATATCACGCCGTCCTTCGCTCCGCTAACAAAATCTTCTCGATCCTATGATTAAGAAGAAGGAAAATTGAAAACACTCGTTACAAAACCGTTTCATTAGATGCTCAATGAGCTAAAGCTCAACATCTAAAAACCGGTATTTTGATTTGCTTTCTTGGTCTTTCCTGAAAATTCACGACTTTGTAAAAATTGCCAGCGCAAGCTCATTTATTGCAGATATTTTAGAAGCTAAAAGGGACCTAGCTGACTTTCCTAAATGCATGGCTTTATTTCCAATATGAGGTTTATAGTATAGTCTAAAATTAAAGTTAACTGCTTAATTAACCCAGTAGGATAATTATTTTGTCGATGCCATGCCCGTGGTGACCATAAGATTGATCCTCAGGTCAAATTTTGAGTCAGTAGCCCGCGAAGGGAATGACAGCGACTAAAGTACGAAAGGTATATAGTACTGCTGAAGATTGCGTACTTCACCAGTAGTACCCAGTATATACCCTTCGTATACTTTTTCAGCGGCGCATTCGCTTCGCTGATTTTTTTGTAGATCCTTTAGATGTCCCTTGAGCCCTGTAAGGGCTGAAAGGGCTCCACAATGGTAAAATCCAACACGTGAACTTCAGTAGAGATCAGGCAGTGCAGTGCAGTGGGACTGTGGGACCACACACAGTCACAGGACCACACACAGTGAATCTTCTTTATTCTCGGCAATGCCGCCACCATGGAATCCCAACAGTGAAGTGCCGCAGTGGTAAATGATGAGCAGTTAGTTGCAGCTTATTTCGCATTGTATATGATAGAAACGTTCTGTGCATTGTCAAGTGAAAGCACTGCAAAGACAAATACATATGCCAAAGAGCCAAGAAGTCTCGAATTTCACTATTTCACATCGCATAGAATTTAATATGCTAACTTTGTCATTTGTTAATGGTGATATTTTGCATTGGCCACATTCTTACTATTAGTATTAGTGACTTAAAGTGCTTCATTTATTATACTAGTTAATTATCAGCTGCTGCACTATAATAATTGCTCTAAAATGGCTCATTTTAAGATATTAAAATCAGTCGGCAGATCTCCTGTTTTGATTAAAAATAAAACGTCTAGTGCTAGTAGTAGGCCCGTGTTATCTGGAGCTGGACTTCCACGAGTCTATTTAATTCAAATTAGTTCTGGGGTTCCATTTAATTTAATGATTTTTAAGTTGATCATATTAACTGTTGGTCTGTCGATTATTTCTGGCGGCTCGGGTTCGGAGCCGGAGGAATGCAGGTGCTGCTGGACGTGGGAGAGCATGCTCACGATTACGGAATTACACGGTAAAAAATTAAAATAATTAGTTACCCGTATTTACTAAATGTTAGATGACTAATAGTTGCTAGTTACCAGTTATTATCCATTTCAACTTATTTATCGAATTCAATGCATATGCAGATTTGAATATGGCGACGGAAGTTAACATAGGAGAAAATGTAATAATTTCATGTCAAGCTAATTCCTGGGAAACTATAGCAAGCATTACTTGGTCTAAATTGTCCAAAACAGATGGTGTTTATAAAAGTGCGATCATGTACAGGTAATATTCGACATCTGATTTGTAATTTGTTCCGTAATTCACAACCAACACAACCAAAAAATTCTCAATACTTCGATCTTAATTCATAATGTAATGGAATGCTATACATCGACTGACATCGAGCTACCAACTATTTAAGTATATACCTAAGCGTTATTTTTTGTCTATGTAAAGTTACAACAGAAATCTCTCGGAATCGCAGAAATGGGAGAAGTCTGATCAAAATGCACCATTGCAAAAATATGTGGATCGAGTCAGTTTCATTGAACCTGCTGTTTGGTGGAGCTCGTCCACTACTATTGCTACTAATGAAAGTTCAAGTGGTGAACTTAAATCAAATCCGGATCCGGAGCCAGTGACCGTTTTCAACACAGACCAGAACCAGATAGCGCTCATCCTTTCCAATGTAACCCCTGAAGATTTTGGTGCATATCGCTGTTGTGTCCATCACCTGAACTCAGCTTCGTTGGGTCATTTCACTACCATTTTAGTTGTCGGTAAGAAAATAAGTTAACAGCAAGTTTTATTTCAGTTTGTATTTCACACCTTTCAATATTTAATTAGTGAATTGCAGTATTTGAATTTTTTATATGAATATTGTGTGTTTCTCTTACCTGGTAAATTGGTATTAGTTCCACCAAGTCGAATCACGATAGTCGAAGCTAGGGATGGAAACCTTAACGATAATGAAAATGACCTGATCGGTCATTACCAAGACCATCAGGGAATTAATCTTAAGCTTGGACCATACCAAGAACAAATAGAGCTCAATCTGACCTGCACGGTTTATGGAGGTCAGTAAAATCAAAATCTTGTAATAATATTATTAATAAATTATTTTATAAATTATTTAAAAAGTTGAAAAGCTGCAAATTTAAATTTAATAAATTAAAAGGAGTACCTCGCCCTAAAATATCCTGGTTGCGAAATGGAGAGCCTTATCACAAGGATGCCGTCACAGGGACAAATAATGCTTTTGCAACAAATGAAAGCTCTGACGAGTTTTATTTGGATTTTTTCACTATCTCAACAATGTATATTCCTCATTTAAAACCGGAGCATTACTTCAATACTTTTACCTGCTTCGTCTCCGCTTCCGGTTCAAGCAGTAAAAAGTGGAAGGATCTTTCTGCATCTGTTAACCTTGCGGTCTTCTGTACGTACGCTGCTTTGTTTTTTAATTCCATATTAAAATGCAGACCGTCTGTGAAGAACCAAAATTGCCCATATCCATTTGTAGCTGAAAACAATATCCACTATCTACAAAAATATTGAAACACGTCTTGAAAGCATTTAAATAGAATTTTTTTGCACTTTTAAAAAATGTGTAAATAGAGCATTTTACACCTTTCAAAATCATGTAAATAGAACATTTTACACCTTTCAAAATCATGTAAATAGATCATTTTACACCTTTAAAAATCATGTAAATAGAACATTTTGCACCTTTCAAAATCATGTAAATAGAACCTTTTACACTTTTCAAAAACTCTTAATAATTAACATTTTACGCATGTTTCTCATTTTGTTTTTATGACATAGTTCATTTTGATTCTAGCTTAAATTGGATATGGGTCATTTTGGTTCTTCACAGACGATATTAGTTTTGTAATTTCAACCCCTAATATCACATGGCTATTTACAATATTAAACCTAATTTTTAATTTTAATTTGGTTACCTTTTTAGTGAAGCCTAAGGTTGTAGAGCCTGTCGTCCCGGAACAGATGGTGGCGGGTAAAGAGTACAAACTAACATGTTCCACCTCTGGGGCCTACCCGGTTGTTACCATCGTCATCCAAGTGAAAAATAGTTATGACTGCAGTGAAGGCTGTAGGTTTGAAGCTCGTGATTTGGTAATATAATATGCTTAAAAAATCTCGAGCACGCGATGGATTTATTTTTACTTGAAGGGATCGTCAGTTAATGGCATCAACAAAGTATTCCAATTTTTATGACCCTATGACCGCCCGGTAATCAGCTTGTCTTTACATTTTGATTTAGAAAGCCGGTCATCCGGATAATACCACCTCTTTTTCTGTTCCGTACATTCCAAGTCTTGTTGGACTCGATCTCGTTGGTGCTGGCACTGAAATTCCTATCAATGAAACTCGCGTTCTGTGTATTGCAAGCAATAGTCGTTTCGCCAATGTCATTGACACAGTAATACAAAAGGAGATCAACATCCAAATTTTGAGTAAATTAATGGTGAATCATTTCAAGCCGCGTGGGGGTGGACACATCTCTGGTTTTCCGATTAATAATGGTGTCAGTGTTGAAAACTCAATTCTTAGTTTTGAAGGAGATACCAGCCAAGATGACGAGACTAGTAGTGACTTGGGACTTGTATTGATAATCTGCTCAGCAATTGCGGTCGCTGTACTTGTAGTACTAATTATCAGCTCAGTCCTTATAGTTTGTGTGAACTGGGGCCGTGACAAAATTATGACGCAGGAAAATGGCCAATCCACTCATCGTCATCATTATCGTGAGTCTAAGATTGAGTCGGGGTATGACACGAATACTCCAAGTCTGACGCCCATACCCAGTGAAGTGCATAATATTGATAACTTAAGCCAATCTCTGGAACTGGAACCGGATTATTCTTCTATCCCAGATTTCTACCAAAGGCAGGAACAAGTTGGTGAAGAAGTCCTGTGGGTTACGGATATGTAATGGAAGGTGGTTTTTAATTCTATATCGTCTGTGAAGAACCAAAATGACCCATTTCCCCTTTTAGCTAAAATCAATATCCACTATCTACAAAAATACTAAAATATGTCTTGTACAAGTTGTAAGCATGTAAATAGAACATTTTATACATTTCAAAAACACGTAAATAGAACATTTTACACTTTTCAAGAACTCCTAATTAACATTTGACGCATGTTTCTCATTTTGTTTTTATGACATAGCTCATTTTGATTGTAGCGTAAATTGGATATGGGATATGGGGTTCTTCACAGACGATATATGACTCTGCTACAGAATTAAATACCTAATTAAACCTGTATAACATACATCCGTGTCAGTTGATTTGTCAATATGAAGAAAGATTCTGCCTGTACAATATGAATTAGTATAGCGACCCATTGAGTTGTGTGCTTAATTTACAATATATTTATGATTTTTTGACGCATGAATTTTTATGAATGAACTAATTAATTAACAAGCCGAAATCATATTTAAGGATTAGCTAAACCCTGATAGGCATCGTACCAAAACCAAAATTTAGAAACTATATTTAATTCACATATTATACTGTTAATAAATAGATTGCGCTTTTTTATTCATATTTTTGATACATTGTTTTCATTGATTCTTTTTAACTTTCTTTTGACCAGAAGCAGAACTATTGCTTTCAGATTTGCGTAGGCCGAGTATAGTTAGTACAACTCTTACAATTTTTACAACTACTATTTTGACCACCCATAAAATAACAATGAGGATGGCAGCTAAAGTAGCAATCACATCAAGGGAATGATACTGAAAAAAATTGAGGTTTCTCGCTGCAGATCGAAGATGTGGTGCTCCTTTGTGTCGCATTACATACTCAGACCAAAAAACGGCTCGTTCCAATGGAGTCTGAGTTTGGTCCCTGAACAGCGTAGATAATTCCTTGGCACGATCCGTGTATCTAAATAATTTTTGAATAAATTAAACTATTTAGGACAATACGTATAATTAATGATAAGATACCCCTTTAATCATATCATTTTGAAAGCTCGCATACTTTTGATTTGTGAGAATTTCCTGAATAGTTGTTTCCAGCTTTTCTTCAGTAATTTCTAAAATTTCAATTGTCAAAGCATAGCCAGCTCGCTCAGCTTGTTTCATATTTAAGTTCTGATCTCCGAAAATAGGCGTTCCTATGAGAGGAACGCCGTGGTATGTGGCTTCCTGCGTACTCAAAAGTCCTCCATGTGTAATGAATAGTTTTACATTTTTGTGGCCTGATAATAAAAACACAGTGGCAACAATACAGATTAAATATGGATATTATGCTTTTTAATAATATTTTGAATTGAAGCAAAAATATTGTTTTTCATAATGCTAAAAGCGTTCCGTATTATACCCAGAATATCTTGCTGGGGAAGCCACTTCCCTAATTTAACATTCTTAGGCAAATCAGCCATCTCCTCCGTTTCCCATTTCCACAGAACCCGCTCCTTGAGACGGGAGAAAACATTGAGGAAAATCTTCCTTACATGCTCCGGCATTTGATCACCTTGAATTATGGAGCCCAGGCTGAAAAATACAACACCGTCCTTCGCTCCACTAATGAAGTCCTCTAAGTCCTGCAGATAGGTAATATCGTCAGTATAAAGACTCAAAATAACCCATTTTTAACTAAAACTAAAATGAACTATCTACATCAAATTAATATATCTTGATCCTTACAAACATGTAAGTAAAACATTTAGACAATTTAGACCTTTAAATAAAACATTTAGCATTTTCAAAACCTTGTAAACAGAATTTTTTGCACTTTTCAAAAACATGTAAATAGAACATTTAGTACTTTTCAAAAACATGTAAATAGAACATTTAGTACTTTTCAAAAACATGTGAATAGAACATTTAGAACTTTTCAAAAATTAAATAAGAGCATTTAGCACTTTTCGAAAACATTCAAATAGAATGTTTTGCACTTTTCAAAAACTGTAAATTATGTTGTTTTACACATCTGTTCCATGTTGTGCTTTTTTAACGTAGCTCATTTTAATGTTAGCCTTTTAATTGGATATGGCTGATTTAGATTCTTCACTCACGATATAAATTACTGAAATAACAGAATATGCAAATTTCTGCAAATAAATGTGATCAAATTAATTCCAACATAATATATTTATTATATTTCATATACCTTTGGCAGTGCCTTGGCTGGGCCACACTGCATTCCTCCCACTTCCACCACATCAGGTAGAGTTGGTCTGGGAAATGTGAGAGTAAAATGTGAGTTCATCAAAATTAAACTAATGTCCCCATAGATTTCGTAAATCCCTGGTAATTCTTGACCCAAGTTCGTTCTATAAACTGCCTCAAACATTGGGTTCATGTAGCATCCCACAAGAATGTCCCAGAGGACATTAAAGCCTACGTTTGTGAGTCTCTCAGTGAAGGACATGCGATCTTGGAAGGGAAGTATAGCATGGGGAACAAATGAGGGGGAAGACGATTTCCAGCATGTCGAGTCACTGAGTACGGTGCAGCAAGAGGAGACACAAGTATGAGAGGGGATCCTAATTTATGTACAAACCCCGCAAGACAATCATTTCCAAATGCATCCAGTAAAATTAAATCAAATTTTTGATTTAAAAGATTTAAAAATTCTTGGCTCTTATAAATATCTTCACATCCAAGTACCATATTCTTCGCGTTTGACATCATCAACGTCCAGGGTGACTCGGTTCTTCGATCAAAAGGATTCCCAAATTTCTTCAACATACCTGCAGTAAAATTACTCACAACCATATCCCGGATATTTGCCTTCGATTTTGACGGCATGAATGGGGTCACAAATGTTATGCTATGTCCTTTCTTTGCGAGGGCTTCCACCATCGGCTGAAATACATTCTTGTGACTTTTCGAAGCCATGGGCAGGAGGACGAGAATTTCCTCACTTTGAACCGGCTCACAATTTAAACTGATGAAGAAGACCAGAAGCATTGTTACGGTCCACAATGCTGACCAGCTCCAACTCCGACCACGGCCACTTTCGGATTTCATGTTGTTGATTTTGACACGGATCACTGTTGATTCAATGCTCCAAAATTTGTAAAATACAAGAAATACTTATGGTGAAAAAAATTTATTTATGCTGCTGCTATTAAATTTAATATTTCAACTGGTCTATTGAGTAATTACATCACCCAGAAAATTATAATAAATGTAGTAAGTGAGCACGTGAGGTGAAAGAGACTTCGGCCCGACGATTCCAACTCCAACTTTTTGACTGATTGCCTCTGCTCTGTATATTTATAATAATTTAATGTAATTACTAACTAGTAAGTATCGGTTGTAGGGCATTTGCCCCCCGGACGTGTCCTACTCAGGTACAAAAACTTTTTCTCGAAAAATAGCTCCCGAAGGATACGTAAACGTATTTCTTATTAGAAGTAGAATAGCTGGTAAATACTGTTGGCTTGCTAGGAAATTATTAAATATCGTGATTGAAGAGTCAACATGACCCATATCCAATTTAAGCTAGAGTTAAAATGAGCTATATCATAAAAACACTAAAAAAGAATGATGCGTTATACTTATACGTTAATTAAGTGATTTTGAAACGTGCAAAATATTATTCTGTTTACTTGTTTTTAGAACGTGCAAAATGTTCTATTTAAACGCTGTCAAGATCATAAAATATTTCAATATTTTTGTAGATAGTGGATATTGTTTTTAACTAAAAATGGATATGGGTCATTTTGGTTCTTCACCGACGATATGTTTCTTACACACTATTACAGCAGTATTTTCTAAAACCTATAATATAAAATACGTTTGGGTATCTTTCATAGAGTTGTGTAGTTACAATTGTTTTGTACCTGGGTGGCAAATGTCCTAGATTTGGTCCTCGGTAGCAAATGCCCTAGAATTTGTCCTTAGTAACAAATGTCCGGGTTGCAAATGTCCTACATTTGGTCCTGGGTAGCAAATGTCCGGGTTTCATTGATGTGGTCCTGGGTAGCAAATATGTCCGGGTTGCAAAGATTTGGTCCTGGGTAGCAAATGTCCGGGTAGCAAATGTCCGGGCAGCAAATGTCCGGGCAGCAAATATCCCAGATTTGGTCCTGGGTCGTATATGTCGGGGTGGCATATTATGTCCTGATTTGGTCTTGGGTTGCAAATGTCCCAGATTTGGTCGTGGGTAGCAAATGTCCCAGATTTGGTCCTGGGTCGTAAATGTTGGGGTAGCAAATGTCCTAGATTTGGTCCTGGGTAGCAAATGTCCGTGTACCGTAAATATCATAAAGCATAACAAAATAAATTATACTTCGTAACTTTCGATCTTCAAGTAGAAAGTATACGATATGTAGTGCCCCTTGGTATCAAGGGCAAGGTACACGTATTTCAAAGAACCAAAACCAACATGATGTAGG
>JAQFZE010001830.1:0-16421 GCA_034695245.1 Dicyrtomina saundersi | reverse complement strand
TTCGGGGTCGGAGTGTGGAGTGCTAGTGGTGAGGAGCATACCAGCACGAGCATACATTTAGGGCTCATAAGATCCCTGGCCTTCATCACGGGGACCACCTCAGATCGGGTCCTCCGGAGTCAGGCCAAGACCTCACGGGCACTCGAGCTGAATCCAGTCCTGGGACCTATATCCACGTCGGAGGAAGATCGACCTAGTTCGAGGTCCAGCCATCGACCTGTTTCGAGGTCCAACCCTAGACCTGTGTTGAGGCCCAACCCCTATCGACCGGATTCGAGGTCCATCTCTCGACCTGTGTTGAGGCCCAACCCCTATCGACCGGATTCGAGGTCCATCTCTCGACCTGTGTTGAGGCCCAACTCCTATCGACCGGACCTAGTGACGGCTACCTTTGGGAGCGGATTTCAGGTCCCTACGGTATATAGCCAGAGTCAGAGAGGTGGGCTGGGATCAGGTCCTCATTCGAGGCCTATACGAAGGAAGCTTCAGGAACGGTGTAGGGTGAAACTGGTGTTTGGGGCTGTGGAAGTGCGGAGTAGTGGAGAGTTTAGGGATTCCCCCTTTACAGAAGAGAAGATCCGAGAGGAGACGTGGATGAGGATGGGAAGAATGTTTAGTCAAGCGTCGGGCATGCCAGGAATGCAATTTTCACCCAAATTGAGTTTACTCTGACAGACCCGAATCTATCTAAACGGCGGAGGTCCTCCTATATGTCTTGCACTGTAGTTGAGGGTGGCAAAAAAATACACCGAAAAAGGAAGATGAACCAAAGCTACTCGACTCCCTCATCACACTCCACTTCACACTTGCACCGCATTTCCCCTTTTACACGCTTTTGTACACTATACATTATATAGACTGTAGTAGACTGTATGGGCTTATAAACTTGGGTACATATCACTTTACGTGTTCTTTCCTCTTCACTCGCTATGTCACCAATCTTACACCAAGAGCAAAGAGCGAGACCAAACACCAAACCCGGGTTGTATGAGAATTATTGTGCCTGCCTGGTAAGTATTTAATCCAAGTATATAAGTTTCATGTGAATATAGTGCATAATGCCAAATTATATAAGATAGCTTTAGGTATATACCTATACTTCTGCACAGAGTACAGATATTATACTTGCTTAGACTTCGACTTGGCGATGGGATGACTCTCATCTCATGGATTTGTTTGTCTTGTCGTTCTTGTTTCTCCCAGCAACTCTGCTCTCTCTCGTCTACAGATATAGCCCTATGAAGTTGCAGCCTTTTTACTACATTTAGACTGATGATGTGAACAAGCCTACCTTCCCAACCAACCTACTCCCGAATCCCGACTACATTGATTACTTGATGGGAGCATGTAACTTAACCCGGGTATCACCCAGACCCAGCCACATGATATTCAATGACAAATCCGAATACTTGAAATACTCGATGAGTTTGTCAACTCAACTGAATTCTATTAGATCTGCATTCTGTCGCATCCTACTGATCACCCGCTTCTTTTCCCCTCTGGCTCCGTCTCCCCTTTAATTTTTTTACCTCATTAAATGTGACATGTATAACTTCGGGGGTACAAATTCAACTTGTGATTATAGTCACTATATTTTTGAGGGAGTTCAGGAGTTATTTAAATATGGGAGCCCCCTTATGCTTAAAAGGTGTACATATTTTAAAACTTTTGAAACACTTTTAGGTAGGTAGGTATATGTAATTTAAAAACGTCTAGTTCAAAAATTTTTAACGTTTAAAAAAGATGCACTTCTGAAAATTTTAAAAATGCAACTTTGAACGACAGAGCAAAAATGGAACTGAAAACAAAGCATTATAATTTGTAAAAAAAATAACAAAATTCTCAACACCTACGTGCACTTTCTTGCATTATGTACAAAGTGGAATTGATTGTTAAAATTTATGGTATAGTCTCTTGATATTTTGTGGACAGATCCTTTAAAACGGAAACGTTTCTAAATTATTAATTTTGTGCATGTACTATATAGTTCTTCTTGGGACCACATTACATGTGGTATATTGGAGACGGAGGAAAGTATGGATGACGTCGAGGACAACCAAAAACCCACGTCCTATTACGTTCACTTAGACAGACAGGGAACAAATGTGATTTTATTTACTTTCCGTGTAATTCTCCTTTCCCTCAGCTCCCTCACTCTTTCCCAACTCTCACATACCAAGATAATGTAATCCATCCAAAGATACAAGCTAATGTAATGTAATTCAGTGAAATGTGGTGTCCGTATGTTTATATAGGTTCACACAATTTAGGTAGACGAGGGAAAGGAGGGGAGAGTGAGAGAGCAGTAAAGGAAGGGAGTCAGTTTGGCATTGGATTTGGATTTGGAGAGAAGTGGAATTGAAGTCGTGGAAATTGAATGTGATGGGATGGGATGTGTGAAGATGTGATGTTATGTAATGATCTCAGTTTTCTTTTGGAAATGCAGGGAATTCCTCTGGAATCACCCAAACCATTAACCATCACATCACATCAGAGAGCATCCCACACCATATAGACACCATCCCATATGCCGTACCCTTCCACACTGATATTCGGATTCGGATGCCCTCCCATATAGGCTATACATAATACGTAACTCCTTGTGCTCTCATTCTGAGACAGGCTCTCAGTGGCTGCTGACGCGACGAGCTCCTGTATAGTCTCTCTGCTCAAAGTATTATAGTAAAATCAAACAGAACACTCCAAGACTGACAAACATAACCATTATCTGTGTAGAGCCTCAGTCAAAGTGAACCTAACAGCTTTTTTCCCAAATTGCGTCTACCAATTTATAGATGAATCGATCCCTTTTTGGTCTACACTTTATGGTTAACGTCTATACAGCTCCGCGCGGGAAGAGTAGACAGTACATTATGTCCTCGAGTGTCGACACATCTCTTTGTTAATACTAAAATTCCAATTTCGTGTGTCAGTCCAAAAATATAGTGATTCTATTTTCATTAATATTTGGCTAACCAGTTGGATTTCCTATACATATCTATAGTTTCCTACATAGTTACTCACTCAAATAACAGTCCAATAATTTAAAATCAAATCCCAATCCTAATCCCCACCCATTTTTTTTAACTCAACCATATTAATTTCTAAACATTTATATTTTAAATTGAAAAACAATAAAGGCTTGTTTGTTTCCTATGGACGGACATCTTATTTTGCATTATTTATCGTTAGTTGGTAGACTTTTGGTTGTCTGTCCCTCTGTCTGTCTATCTTCTGGGATGAATGAAATCTGAATCTGTCACAGACTGACTGATGACGGCTTTGATTAAAATTCCTAATAAAATGACCCATGTGAAATGTACAACGATGTAAATTAGAATAAAATGAAAAACTTCACACCTATTTAAAATAATTAAAATTTACAAAATAAATATGCATAACTGGATTTAGGATAGCGTAATAGCTGGTGCATGGTAGCAAAATGTGCGGTCAGACTAATGATCCTAGGAGGAAAATATAATTATATGCATTCTACCCTCAAGATGTCAGTTTAGCTAGATGCCTCGCTCCACAGATATTACTTCATGTCACTTTACTCTCCACCATTCTGTCAATCAATCTGAAGCGGCGGTAATGGTGGTGGTGGATGGTGGATTTTGGATGCAGGGATGATGTTTTAGAGTCAACTCAAGCCAAGTCACAGCTATCAAGCTAAAACCTTTACTTATACTCTTAAACTTTACACTTTAAACTGTGCACATCCTTTTTGCTGTGCTGATGATGGCAGGTTGGGGAGAATGTGTAAATTTTTTAAGTAAATGCTCCTAATAATCTCTATCTTGTCTCATGCAACTCTTCCAAAGTCTAAGGTTGTTTGTTTTTTCCGAGTACACGAGAGGGTGTGTTGTGTTGGTGTGTAATAATGTAATCTGCCTAACACCCAGGTTCAGATAGATACTATATAGGTATGACTGCCTGCGAATGCATGTGTATATATGTGGTTTTATTTACTGTCTCTCCGTCTTCCCATTCACAGCACAGCACTCTATCCAGATTCACTGATTGTTCAGCTTGGTAAAGCTCTCAAGTTGATGGCGTGATAAAAATACAGAGTCGATCTTGTGCCTATATGTATTCAGCTAAATACCTAATCTATGTATGCGTATATGTATATATAATTTGCGTATAGTGTGTCTACTATTTCCCTTCATACCAACCAGTCTACGTAGGTAGGTACATATACAAACACCAGCAGAGTGTCTACCGTGTCCGTGCAGTTTTCTTGACGGATTTTAATTAATGTTTCTTCTAACCCAGTGTGTAATTGTAATTATGCCCACATAGTTAAAAGTTTTGACGGCTTGACTTTTACTCCATTTTAATTAAGTTTTATGCTCGAAATTCGCAAAAATCCTTATGTCCCCTCGCCCTTCAACTGTGAGTGTAACTTTATGGCTCGACTGTATAATATGTATGTACTCATCGTCAGTTGTAGTAAGAATGTGCGTACAATTCAATGGGCCTGAATACAACTTTTATTTTCTCTGCTTCTCCTTCTGCTACACTTAATTTATTTCAAAGGGTTTCCACATTTCCTCACAATCCTTCTATGAAGAAACATGAAGCGTACCTACCTACCTATACTCACTACTACATACTTCCCTAGAAACTTAATGTTCGTTTTCGTTTCTTGGCCGCTCGCTTTTCTTGCTGCACTTTTAATGAATTCTTTACTTAAAATGAGGGTTGAATAATTTATCTCTATTTTGCCGCAGTGTTAAGGATGCTATGCCGCTCATAGTGTAGTTTTTAAGTTAATGCAAGAGAGCTAAGTGGAGCAATGATAATGACTTCACAAGTACATACAGCACACTAGACAAACTACATACCACTCACTATGAGGACCGAGGATAAAACCAAAGACAGAAAAGTAAAGCACAAAAAAAGGCCAGGCCAAAAAGCCAGGAGCCATGCAGAACCGGAGCAGAACACATTACAAGAGGAAAATTGATTACTGCGGAACATAAATTACATCAGCAACCTCAAAGATCTTTGCTCATTAGTAATTTCGATTTCGATATATAAACTTCATTCTAATTAAAAGAAAAACAAAAGCATGTAGATTAGATCATAATATGCTATTATCATACAATCATAAGACACGAAAATGCAGAGAGAGAGACACACACACAAACAAAGAAATCTCTCAACTAATCCGCGTGACAATATTTTCCCACCTCATTTACAATTAGTGTCTGCTCAAACTTCATTATCCCGAATTAAAATGACACATTGTAACATGAATGAATTTATAGTGGATCTAAAATTAGCATAGATTAAATATTTCCCATAGTGTCAAAGTCGCAGAACCCATGGTTATCTGGAAACTGGGTATATAGATTCCCTATATGATATCATAGAGTAACCTACCTACCACCTTTCTTCCTAAAGTACTGGTGACTCTAGAATGGAAAAAACGAAATCCCATTGAAATTGAAATCAAAATTGAGAGACACGTCTGCCGTCAATGGGATGCTCAATTTTCAATGGAATATTTATATAATGAGCCTCCCGTTATGACCAACATGTGACTCGGGATCCTCAATGGATTTAAGCAAGCTGATAATAAATGTGTGAGCGGAATGAAATGATGGGACGAGCGAGGCGAGGACGATCTTCCCAAAAACCAAATCCAAATCGCAATCACAATTCAAAATGACAAAATGCAGAGTCAGGCTTTTCATGGACCTCTCATCTATACGTCTATCTAGACGGTAAGTACCCAAAAGACCAATATCAATATAGTACTCACTACTCAACAGAGCCATACCATAACCATCCATGACCATCATAGTGAACTAGATCAGACTGTATATAGCTATATATATACACAAGTATTAATAGATTCACAGAGACTGTTGTGAGTGTGTGTCCGTGCCACATAGCAAACTGTAACTACAGATAAAGTACTTACTCCTCGTCTCGTCCTATGTTGAATCTTATTCCTGTGAGAATATAATATCAATGGCCGCATGTGTTCCTGATTCCTGGCTGTTGATGTTCCAAGTCGTTACAAAAGAGGATGATCCATCCATCTGATCTGATGAGCCCAACTTTATATTGTATGTATCTCGAGTTCCTATCACTACTACTATAGGACCATTATTACTTCTATACTAGATACCTAGGTCCTATTATATAGATCAGCTCATCCCTTCTTAATACTTCAATTCTAAAGGAGATATAGATATATTTGTACCTACGTATACTTTAACTAATATATCTATACATGTGTATGAAAAAAAAGTGGACAAAAAAAACATACTTGTAGAAAAATCGAAAGGCAATTACGTTGGGAAAGAGCAGATGCGAGCATTTTATCTGTTCACACTTCCCTTCTTCATTCAAAATCTCATCTCCATCCTGTGGAAGATGGGAGTTGTAACGCGGCGAGGGATTGGCCTGTGCAGAGTGACACTGGGACGGACATTGACTGGGGGAAGGGCGGCTTCGTTGGAGAGGAACTTGGGCCGAGGAAACCCCTCGTTCATACGCATGCTAGCTGCTCCAGTCCACTTCCCAGTCAAGTCGAGGTAGTCTTCGTTCTACCTTGCCAAGGCACAGGAGGGAAAAACTATAAGTGCTCAAGGAAAACGTGAGGAATCCAATATAGTGAAATTATCGATTAAATTCAATCACCAGTTAGCGGAACATAACCTACGCTCACGTACTTTATTATTACGGTTATTACTCTGTTATTAGTTTAACCTGCTGGTGGAGATTTTTCCGTCGGGTGTCAAAGTCTGGATTGGACGAGGAGAGACGAAACACGTCAGTTTACAATTTACTCCACTTGCTACACACATAAACAACAAACATCAAATAAATAAAAAGTGACACTCTTTTTGTACGTTGTACGTAGTACGTCTTCTTTTTTTTACACACAAGTCAAATTTCGAATATTTTACAAGTACTTACATGTATTAATAATCTACATTCAACATTTAAGAATTCTTGATTTTGACTGTTGATAATAATATTTTGACATTTTAAAGACGAAGAAAAAAAAAGAAGAAGAACGAGTGGGGGGTGAATGTAAATGTCAAATGTATTGAGGGTACGGTGACATTAAGGAAAACGTTTGAGAAGCAAATTCCTCAAATTCAAGAGAAGAGAGGAATTTAGGATTATTAAGTATAATTTTTAATTTGACATTGGACAGTTTTGTGGACACATGTAGTGTGATGAGCCCCCTGGGAACTCTCGTTGCTCCGACGAATAATAATAATATCAATAATACGAACAATAGTGTCAAGAATTCCTACTACGGCATCAATGATCCTTTACTGAGGTTAATGAGTCTCAGCCTCGCAAGTGATCCGGGCTCCCATCAAGCCCTTGCCGTCCTCAATAGTCATCTCAATCTCAATAATTTATCGAATCTTCATTGTCATTCAGCTGTGGCGGCTGCAGCCGCAGCAGCCGCGGCTGCAATGCAGTTCAAATCTGCTGGAAATCCTTTAAATACTATTAATGTTCCAGTAGAACCAGTCAGCCCGTTAATGGTGCCAAGTCCGAGTCCGAGTGGACTTAGTATGAGTAGCAATGGTGGCCACTCCGAGTCTCCTCCGCTGACAATACCCTTTGCAGCAATAATAGCAAATTCCGCCGCCGTCGCCGCCGCCGCCGCCACCACCACTACCACCATCATCACCGTCAACAGTACACATCCTCCGCATCATCATAATCATAATAATGAATCTCCTGGTAATGATGACGATGAAGTTCTCAGTATTGGTCGGGAAGATGATGAACAAATGGTGATTGATTGTGACAGTTCTACACTCTCGGACGATAATATTGACAAAGAGTGTCATAATGACCGAATGGAATGTTTGGACATGGATGAACATCAAGTAACTAGCCCAAGTGCCAGTGATTCCTCAAATTCTCGATCCCGGCCCCGAGTGCGCAATTATTCTTCTTCTGAAGACTGTCTCCAGCCGGATCATGATGATCCGAGTCATCATAATGGTTCAAGGGAGACTTCAAGGATGCTAAAAAGAAATCAAGTTGGTGGTGATAGTGGGACTACTGCTGCTAGCCGGGAATCTCTCATGTTTTCAATCGCAAATATCCTGAGACCGGATTTCGGTCTAGGACCTCAACCATCTTTACCCCTCCCTCATCAACTCCAACAACCGGTTAAACATTATCATAATCATTACAATTACAGTAATCATCACTACAGTATAAAATTGAATCAACAGTCTTCTCTCACGTCATCCTCACGGAAACATCACCATGCGAAAGGGCTCCCTTTGTCACTCACCACGTTACCATCAAATCATAAGATGAGGCGGTCCGATCCTGTCATTCCTATTGATTTGTCCCGCCCCTCCTCCACTGATAGCTCCGCTATCTCTCCGATTCACCGAAAAAAGTCTTCACACTCAGCATCATCAGACCCTACAGAGAATCGTCACAGTAACGGAGTCAAAAATTTCAAGCATTCTGTCCATAATGGGACATCCAAATCCAAGCCAAATCCAAATATCAAAACCAGTAATAATAATGAGAGCAACAATGAAAGGAGTAATAATAATAGTAGTAAGAAGGAGACCACGGAAGATACAAAAAAGAAAAACAGTAATAATAACGATGATAAACTATGGCCGGCTTGGGTTTACTGCACTCGCTACAGTGATCGTCCTTCATCAGGTAGATAACAAGTTTTCTCATCACTTCATTCTCTTATTGATTCATAATATAATTTTAGAATTATCTTTAGTTAAGTGGTAGATACAGGAATTGGCTGTCAGATTTTTGAATCGGAAATTAAGACAGACTCGAGGCTTGTGCCTTTTCCTTTTAAATATATATATTCTTGTGTACACAGATTTATAATCATCTACCTATTCCAACTTGCAACCTTCTGCCTTTCCTTGTATTATTTTGTTGTATTATTACATAAGGACTTGCTCAATGCTCAGGTAGTTAATATTATAATATAGTTTACATTTAAGTATGTAAGTAAAGTAACATAGGGACTGGTATAGGTATAACATGTAAGAAGACTACTACCTACTCATTCCTTTCTGTAACTCCTTAACTATAAAGCTGTACTTATCTCTATTGTTGATTTACAACATAACACTTGCACCGCACACTGAGTCTCGCTTCAACAGTGCCATATTTTCTTGGCCCATTCCGGTTGTCCAAATCATTGAGTATATTAGTACATAATGAGTCAACTTTAACGAGCAGGTAGGGAGGCAGACAGGTATCCTTATATTCTGTTCTGTATCGTAGCTAAGGCAATCGTATAGATGAACGCTTGGAAATGGAGAACAAAATCTTGTAAAAGAAACACTCAAGACACCTTGTCTCCATTTACCATCACAATATTTACAATAGTAATCGACATTTTCAAGAGGAACTTTAATAGGTGTTTAACCTGCCTTCACTTTCTGTGTGTCGTTTAAGGTGCATGGGACTGCTATATGCTGGTCACTTGTGCTTCTGTGTATTCTTACATTTACTATATCTCACCTTACCTGCCTACCTATACCTTTTATACCATGTACAATTTACGCTGATTTAAGAGGTTCACTTTGTCCTGTCCCGTTGACACGGTCAGTTGCATTATTGTTATCCGTATAGCACTGTGTACTACCATGACTATTTACTTGGGCTACTCGATGCAATTATGTCATTACCTTTAATTTTATTAGCACAATTATCAGTAGAATGTAAGTACGTGTTATAAACATTCATAAAAGCATAAACATAAATTAGCCAGAACTAACGTGGGAAAGTCATCCAGGAAGAGTTTTGAGGAGAATGAGAACAACTTAGTTGCATTGTTGTTGTTGTAGACATGTTAGACGTAACGTACCTAGTAGTTGCAGTTACTTTTACGTTTTATCTCTATGGAATTGCATTCTTGTATTATTTGGAAGTAAATAAATACAGATAAAAATAGTTGGTTCCTTTTCCTTATGCTCATACTAATATTATGTTTTTTTTCTTCTCTCAGCAAAATAGTTTAATAGTAAATAGCAAAATTACATGACATTTACCATTTAAACTCTGTTAACTCGTTTTGAGAATTTTCCACTTGATTATTAATTATTGGCTTCACATTCACAGTGTTGTTCTGCATACGTTTAATGTGTATGTGCATGTACATAATTCTCCACGCTTAAAAATTTAATGACAACAATGGCAATGAGAACAATAAATAATTGCATAGTAGGTTACTAATTGGAGAAATTTAAATTGTACTACACAATACAATTTTTGACAGCTTTAGACGAGATTGATAGAAGCAAAAAAAAATGGAATTACGTAGTTACGTGTCATGCTGGACGCTTAATGGATGTCGTCAACATATAATTATGTCATTTATTTTTATTCCTCTTTTATGCAGATTCATTGACTTTTCGAGAATAGTGTAGGAAATCTAAAGTTTCTCATAATCAACGATAAAAACAACTGCTTTTCCATGTATGTATACTGCGTCTACATGCTAACACTATTTTAATTGGACTCCACAGTGACAAACTAAAAAAAGGTGGCAGCATTGTTATTGTGATGGACGTATAGTTAGGTACCTACTGGAATTTATTGTATCAAATATTTGTGTGTAGGGTTGAAGCTTATGAAATCTAAATTCACATGAAACTTTGAAGCCTGAACTGAATATGTTAATAATTACTTGTCACTTAAGTTCGTGGTTTTGATGTTTAAAAATATAGTCAAATGATTACCCTACCCTACTACTATTACTACGTCTACGTCTACTACTACATGTCAAAACAGCATGACCTTGCAATGTGTCATTTATCAAGTCCCTATAAATGGTAAATTGAGGATATTATCAAAGTAATTTCCGTCAGCTCATGAAATATCACTTTTAAATAAACGCGTCGATGATAGGGAAGTTGATAAAAGTAGAATGTTTTCAGCTTCAGAATAATAATATGGTGTATTATATTAGGCACATACGTTTTATACAGTTGACAGTTGAACCTATTTTGCTATATAACCTTACCGTAATACAAAACCCACATGAGTTGCATAGTTACTAAATGACGGGACCGCAACGACCAAAAACGGATGGTGATATTACTATTCTGTCTTCTGTTGTTGTGAGGTTGTGTGTGGCATTAAGAATTTTTCCCCGATTCTCCTTGCGTCTCTCCCCTTTTCTAATTCTGTGTAGAAAGTTTCTGTGTGTGTGTGTGTATTCCGGAAAGGAACTCAATTGTGTTAATGTCGTGTGTGCCACACCGAGATAGGAAGGAACTAGTAACGAGTAACGTTTTGTATTAAGGTTGATTACTCATACTGACGTAAATTGTCTTTTCATCTATATTTATTGGAAAAATTGTCTAGTCATTGAGCCGCCAGCTTTAGGCAGGTATAATGTTGTGTCAAGTATAAGAGTAATTGAAAGGGAAAAAGAACTTGGAACCATACTCCATATGTCACATCACATCACAGCAAATTATGCTAACGTCGAGCGTTCGTATCAAAATAGGTATATTGAATTTCCATCAGAAACCGAAACTTGCACCGCTTTTTTTTCGTTTCTTTTCTATGCAGCTATATCATAATACATATAATGCATAGTTGTATGTAAGTACTATTAAATTGATCTTTTTTTAAGGCATATAGGTACTTTAGATACAGTTCTTTAAAAGTCTGTCTTCTTAATTCTTGTAGGTACTTATTGTTCAGGTATCTAGTATATCTACGGAATCATTTCCTTTGGTTTGGATTTTGGTATATTCTTGTAAATGTTCAAGCTAATAATAGCTTTTAGGTAGTGAGGGTTGGCGTTGGCAGTTAGGAGCCTGCCATATGTATATTTTAAATACAGACGTATTATATAATTATGAACATGTATCATGGGGTTCTATCTGTAAGACTGGATGATGGTAGAAAGTGATAGCATCTTTCCTCTATAAAAGATAGTTACCTACATGCATCTGTGTGTGTCATGTTCTTACAGCCCGCACAGGCATTTGGTTCCCACAGAAAAAGGAGATTACACTGATTCTTTCAACTTTAATGAGGCATCGATTTATTCAGGTCAAAGGCGGCAAAGATGTGACTCAGAATCTAATTTCAAAAGTGTTGAGAGGTGCAGGCTGCCTTTGATGTCACTGGCTGGCAGAAAGGAAGAAATAATGCCGCGCTTATAGACACTGACTTTTTAAGTATAATTAAACCGTAAGGTTCGTCTTAACTTCTGTATCAAAGTTACACCTCTCATAATGATTACTATCACTATCACGATAAGATAAGAGATTTAAAACACCGATTAATTTTAATTTCAATATTTTTTTCTTCTTTTCACGCTTTTATAGTTTACCGGTACACTTGAAGAAAAAAATAGATAGGAAGGAGCTATGTAGTTATAATTATAATTATATCCAGGCAGTAGGCAGACATATGTAAGAAAAGGTTATTATTATTAGCATGCATGGGTTCCGTTGTTGGTTTTAGTTCAATTTCTATAGGACTGGCGGTTACTATTTAGTTTCTGTAGCGTTGGTGGAGCAGCTTTACAATCTTTTCGCTTCCAGTATTAAATGCAACGGAATTATGAGAGAGCATTCCCGATGAGCTCATGTATCTTTTATAAACTCTCTAATCGTACATTTAATTTAATTCATTTTTCTTTTTCATTAAATCTTTGTATCCACATTTGGTCCATTCATTTGTATTAATTCATGTAATGTCGTATTTTCCTTCCTTCTGACTTCACAATCAGTTTAGCTTTGGTTTAGTTTTACAGAGATAAATGGGTGAAGTGAAGATGACTGTTGCTCCCTGTCGGTTACAATAGAAGGAGCATGAGGTCGCATAGGAAATATTATTTAGTAAGGGTCATTCCTTCGTACGGTGTCTGAATTAAAAGGTTAAGGCGCCCACATTAAGCGCCTCACACTAAAATTGTATTACCATTACCATTCGATTTTCCCTTCACCGTCCTTCTTTGAATTGGAACGGGAAAAAAGAGACAATTCGTTGTCGATAATCAGATACAGCATCCAACACCGTAATTTGTTCTCGTCGCCATAGCGTACGCATCAGTATGGCATACAATTATATCATGGGCTATCGACATTGTGCATTATTGTGTAAGGCGTTGTAAGGCTTCCTTGGACAAGTTAAATGTTACTGATATGAGCAATCCTTACCTCTAACCCTTACAATTTTCTCATCTCGTCGTCCTAACTACACTACGTCACACACTTTAAAACACTTTCGTGACTCAATCAATGTACGTTTTTAGGTAGGAGTATGTTTCGTATGACATAGATATGCACATGAGTTGTGCTAGCATGGAGGGCCAGAGTCAAAGACCCTATTTCAAGGTAGCTCTCGTTTTAAGGATATTTAACACTTCTATTGCGTTGTGTATGCTTCGTGGCAGATCGTGAAATAAAATCCTTCAACAATATAATAGGTATATACAAAGTGTAGGGCAGTATAGTTAATCTATTCACTTACGTATATAGGCATCTTCCTTTTACTGTGTAACGTAACACTGCGCTTGGCCTCCTCAACTGTTTCAAGATTGGATGTATCACTCACTGACTATACGTTGCTCTCTTGATTAATCTTAGCATATCACCCATGTACAAAATTTTAACGAACACTTTTGGCTTTGAATATTTTCTATATAATCCCAGTTAAACGCAAGTTTGCGTGGGGGGTTACGGATCCATTTTTTAATAATAAAAATTAATCAGGAGTCGTAATAGACTAATAAACAATTCAGCTAATTCAAAAATATTATGCTTTAACAGAGAAAAATAAATTATGAATTAGTATGTACCAGGGCAGGGTTAAGAGTCGTCAGTACAAAATCAAATAGGGGACTTCATTCTGTATAGTCCTGTAAAAGTATACATAATAAATAAAACAGCAGTACTGGAGCCAAAAGAGCGGAGAGAGTGAGAAGAGTTATAGTGTCGTTGTTGTCGTAGCTCTGTCTGTCTGTGGCAGAAAAAATGTGGTGGTGGTTTAAATGTTTACTTTATATAAGCTACCAATACCAAAGCCAGCACGGCGTAGGGTGAACATAAAGTTAAATTCCCGAAGGTGACATTTATGATGCTGAGGGATCAAATTGAACCTAAACAAAACTCAATCCAATCCAATTAGAGCCTTTTAGATTTATTTACTTAATCTATTTATCCATCTTAATGATCCCCTATAATGTGACTCTCTGACTTCTATGTTTAGCTTCCATTTCCGAGACACTCTGTTACACAGCTGATACTCCTACTTTATAGACTTATATCTAAAATAATGAGCTGTACATGACTACAGTGATTTACAGATATAAAATAAACTAACAATTCATAATGTAAGGCGGCGGACTTCTTATCTAGGTAGGTACCTACTATATTTAATACTTATGTTCCTAGTATCGTTTTACCAGAATGCATTTAATTTTTTTACCACACAGACAGACGCAGTGCACTACTATATGTATTGGGTAGAAGTCATTATATTACAGTCCTACATATACTGTACTAGTTTTAATATAGCGCTTACTTTGTATTTGAGTTTGATAAAGGAATTCACGTTATGTACGTACATAATATACAAAATCCGAATGGGGACATTCATTAAGCTAATTCTAATTGAGGCATATCAGTATATTACGCATGTTTTGTGATAATGGTAAGTTAAGTATCATAATCATAAATAAGTTGCGATTATGATAAAAAAAATAAGAGTAGAGTCTTTTGACTTGGTCACATACATAAACATTGTACACTGGGACTGTACACAATAGCCAACAGTGCACAGCATGTTACTACTCTAATATTCTAGAAAGTTGATAGAGTAAATCCAGCGGGAAGTAATCTGACATGGTAATACATTTCCCACTCCGGAAGTGCTGAAAAACAATTGACCGCCTGTTCTTAAAATGGATGTACATACCTGCTTAATATATATTACTCCTCAGCTCTTGCATGACATGACATGACAACAAAATCCATGCTACCCACGCTATGGTGATGATGATGGCGATGGGAGTCAGTAGTAGTGGTACACTTGGTAGTCTTAAGATATACTTAATATGGAATCTACTCAATGTAAGTTATTTATTGTCAGTACTCCTGTACGTATAAATAATTATTACAATACATATTATTATGTTTAAAATATTTTGGTGCATGTATTTGGAACTGAGGACAAGGATTTGGAGCATTCGCCTCCTTTCCTGACGTGTTTACTGTTATTTTCCATTTAATTGCCATGAATGTATATCAAAAGTGAACAAATTCAAAGAGCTTATGATCTGTGTGTGTCGGTAAGTGTAGAGAAATATGATGGGTGAATGGGTGATGTGATGGCAAAGGCGATTTTTTTCTACAATTGATACCTTGTTCTTGTTAAGAGTCCAAGTTTGGGTTGGTTTGTGTAATACATGTAGCGATACGTTTGTCGGAAGGAGTCTCGGAATAATAATTATATACTAATTTCACACTCACAAAATATCGTTCACACTTTACCTTTGTATCAGTCATCATCAACTATCTACTGTTCGCTCTGACTCCCAACTCCCAAGATGATTTTTATAGGGTTCATTTTGGATTTTTGGGACTGGACGGCATGTGCGGTGCGGTGAGTCCTTTTACGCATTGGGTATAGGATAATAAGCAGAATAAAAATCGTGGGTGTAAGGTGCATGTATGAATGAAATCAACAGCGATTGAAATTGAGCGTTTACATAATTTAATTTTTGTATATATGTATAATTATATATTAGGAATGGTATAGATATTCATAGTGAATTGGAATACGCATGTATGTATATGGAATACCATTCTCTCGCAATCTACAGGTCATGTAGATCAGTACCAACTAGATTTCCCGTGCAAGTATATGGTATGTATTCAGCCCTCAAAAAGGTAATGGGTCTACTGGTACTGGAACTGGAAGTTGCTAGAAGGCTCAATTATTTAATTGCATGCCGTACCAAGGAACTGAACCCGCCTTTGCACCACCACTACAACATTCTATTGAACGACTGAGTTCAATGGAATTGGTACAGTAAAAAAGTGTGCTCACGGTGTTCCTGAGGTTGGTCGTTGGTACGTTGTTGGTACGTAGGTAACTACAGTAGCAGATAGCAGGACAGTGGACACCAATGCCGCGAACTGCTTTGAATTTTCTATTATACACGATTTATATTCTTGTAAACTTAAATGGTACGAAGCAGTACACTGGTTAAGGTTACGGCGTACTGATCGGGCTGCGTGAGTTCGGTCCTGGGTATGGCTGAATATTTTATTGCTTTTTTTTTTGTTTTTTTTTGCAATCTACTTTTATAAGTAAGACCGAATCAATGAAGCCACCACTACTCTATGATTTTAATTTTTCCCTATGCATGAAACCATTTACACTTTCCATTGAGTAAGTCG
>JAQFZE010001829.1:0-16421 GCA_034695245.1 Dicyrtomina saundersi | reverse complement strand
ATGTGGATGTAGTTGTGGTTATATATCTCTATAGCAGTGTATATCTTTGATGAGATGAACTGATTCACAGCAAGAAAACTGATTTACAAGATGATTAATCAATACCTGACGTGTGAGCACTACTCTTTATTTTTTTAACTCTTCTTTTTTTTCTTCGTCTTCTTCTTCTTCACTTGACTTTGCTTGTAGTAATCTCTATCTCTCGTTTACACTCTCGTACTTATACCCTTACCTAATAATGTCTGTCAAGTTTCTTACTAACGATACAAAATTAATTTCGATTTCCTTCACAGATTACACCCAAAAAGCTTCTGGCAACAATAATATGTAAATCATTGGAATGTGAGAAAAAATTCAAAATACTATTCAACAATGGAATAGGGCTATGATATGATTGATTTTTATAGCTCCTTCTGTCATGTAGGTAGGTAGGTGAGATGAGATAGGTTTTGAATTTCTTACGTATAGTATAAATGGAATATGATTATTAAATACTTTTTTTTGAAAAAAAAACGTCAGTATTCACTTTTGTGTGCTTTGTAATGATTACTCACATTTATGTATATTAATATTATGTACTATTATCCTTGATTTCCCTACACACAATCCACAAAACAGCACTGACTGTGTTAGAAAAATTTAGTTTTACTATAAAGTTTAGCTTTAGCTTCAGTTAATTTCCAATCGCAAGATTTGTGTATCTCACCGATGTCAAATTCAAAGTCGTATTCAACAGGTGGGAAGAACGTTTTCATCCGTATTACGAAGAGGTTGGGGATGCATGAATGAGGCACAGAGAGGACAAAATATTTTTCATTGAGAAAAATCTAGAGCTGGAGGTACTGATAGAGTATCTATTACACGGCTTTGATTATTTAATTTTATTTTATATTATTATTTTTGTCATTGTAGGATTTCAGACTCTGACGTTTCTGATAAGATGTGGACACAGTGACAAAGTTAAAGTTGAGTAGCTCATTGTTATCAAAGGCAGCGGATGAATTCAGTCCGTCGGCAGACTCCATTATAATCCTGAACGTCCTTTAACTCAGGCTGGTACTGGTGCTGGTACTGGTGTCGGTATTGGGACTGGGACTGAGACTGATAAGATATCATTAATATTAATGATTCCATTAATATACTTAATAGTCTGTATCAACATGGACAGAAACAGATTGTGGTCCGCATATAGGCATATATGTAAATATATATGGTGTAGTTCAGTTTAAAGTCAAAGGCGGGTATCTGCTGTATAGTTCATAAAAAGTTAGAGAGCATTGAGTCACACAACCAACAAGATTTAGACACTTTTACATTGGACATTTAAAGTCTCAAAGTTCACAGTTAATTCACGATACACTTTTGCTTCACTCTCAAGACTGTTTCTCTCTCTAGACGTTTCTACACTCTCGCCTTATCTAATTAGATTAAATTAAAAACTCACAAGCCCTTTCAAGCCTAATAAATAATTTTAGTTCTAATTCCAAGAAAACGTATGAAATTCCATGTAACGTAAATGTTAAGTAGTGGTCTGGTGTGGTCTGGTATGGTGTGGTATGGTATGTATTCCAAAAACACAGGATTTTGTACACTTAATTTGTTGAGATGACGGTTAGCGTAGAAAATTACATTTAATTAGTGTAATTTTAAATCATTAAGGACGGCTTTAGTTTTGATCAAAATTAAGACTTCCAAGAAACTATAATTCACTCTGATTTATAATTTGTAAAAATGTTTTGATTACAAATTTTTTTTTCATTCATTTATTTACTTGAGTGGCTTGAGGTTTTGTTATTTTCTATGTTTTTTTGCGGCCTCAACTCTTGAGACTTTAACTTTCCACTCCAGCAAAGAGGAAAATTTTTAAGTAGTGGGGAAGGTACAGCTCAAATTACCCAAGTCGGCTCCAATTCCTCGATGTTCTGATCACTATATATGAATTTGAGTAGAACAGAGCAGTAGTGCCGCTGTAGATTGTTTAAGATGTGCTACTGATACTGATACGAGTGAACTAAATATATTGATATATTACTGCTATCTGTTTGTTTAAATGTGCTGACGATCGGTAGTTGGAAAATAAACAAAGTTGATGCACTCTCAAGTTATTGTCATTTGTATGTAGTATAGGTATTTTCTCCCTCCCTCTGGTCCAGGTCCTGATCCAATAGAGAGACGTGTGATCTGCTCACATGGAAATGATGATAGTATAACTAATACTAATAAAATAATTATTAGTCTGTCACACTACACACACACTGTGTTCTCCCAGGACTTCACTATAATGTAGAGTCAGCTCAAAAACTCCGGTTCAAAAAACTGTGAGTCCACGACACGTTCCACAAACGTCAATAATAAACGTAATTATGAGTGCAAAAGCAATTCTATATTCTCAAAGTAACTATATAAGTAGGCACTCGGCAGCGGCTAGGTTGAAACTGGCGTACAATTACAAATTACAATGCACAATTGTGTTGATGATTATTATTACGGCCCTCATAAAAATCCCCATACAGGCGCATAGTATACAACATAGGCGTCACAGATCCGCCGTCCACAGAGTCACACACAGTCCAATTGCACAGTCACAGAGCGGAGTCTTATTATATTAGAGAGACGTCAAAAAATGTTATGTATACAGCATTTAAAAAAAAAACAAAGGGACGATGATGCACTGACAATAATCGCACCGTGAAATTCTTCCGAGTAATCAATATTACGATATACTATATATGTAGAAGTAGTTCAATTACGTTCCCCGCGAGCACACAGATTACACAGATATTATTACGAAAGATACTGCTGCTATAGTAAAAATGTGATGAGTCAAGAAATACTATATAGGCACAGGTATATATAGAAATAAATTCTCATATATGTATAGAGTACAGAGCGTGTCCTTAATTTCCCGTGGAAAATAAATTTGAATAATTTTGTGTTGTTGAGAATAGAGTAATAAATGTAAATAGTGTTGTAAGCTGAAACAAGTCGTATTTTTTCGTGGTAGTTAATACTGAGCAGGAGAAACTTGTGCGGCGGTTTTCCTCATTCACGTTTATCCTCACGTTGTTGTTGAGAGCTATAGAACAACTCGTTGTCGTCGTCGTCGTACTCGTACCCGTCCTCTTCTCAGAAAGTAATGTTGAGTGGATGAAACTAACAACGATGGTTTCACTGGAGCTGACACCGAGAGACTGACAGGGTTACTGTACATAGAATAGGGAAAAAAATCTGTCTTCGCTCACTCCGTACGGCTTCCTTCCACCCTCGCTTATTCATTCCGTTTCAGAGAGAAAAAGTTGGACGAGGAGCCCAAGGGGTAAATAGTACACAGAGAGTGAGTGAAACATGGAGTGAGTGGTTCGTGGATGTGTGTGTGTGTGTAGTGTTGCAGTCCATTTGGGAGAGGTACCTTCGTCGTCTTCCGACGAGAGTGCGAACGAACATGTAGCATGTACCTATTGCTACGATATTATACGTAACTTACAAAGTACAAGAGAGAGCATCTCCAAGGAGTTTCAAAGCTATATACAGTACAGTCTGAATTTATGAAAGCACCACATCAAAGCCCAACGAAAGACTCGTTCATATCAGTACTCACTACATTAAGAAGGGAAGGCTTGGATGTTGGATTTTGGATTCAATTCAGTAAAGAAAGCCACGGAGCTATGTACCCTTCGTCTTGGAGAGTTCTTGAGTCACTTCTTCTGTCTCTGTACCCTTAGACTTTTAGACACGCCGTGGAAACTAGACTACGACCACGGCTACGACCACGACCACGACCGTCAACTGGAGATTGGAGATGCATTTACCATTGAGATCCTACCGTCACTGTAGTTAGGCTAGGCAATATATTTCAATACATTACATTTTCTTATTCGTTGACTCAAGTTATTTATTGTGGTTGGGAGTTGGATGGAAGTAACTTGAACACATGTAAGTGGACACGCTGACGCTGGAGTCTCAACATTCTATAG
Organism: Dicyrtomina saundersi; assembly: GCA_034695245.1. Lineage (NCBI taxonomy): Eukaryota > Metazoa > Arthropoda > Collembola > Symphypleona > Dicyrtomidae > Dicyrtomina > Dicyrtomina saundersi. The sequence continues at coordinate 12,447 of JAQFZE010001829.1, read as the reverse complement.
CTTGAACGAGACTGAGCCGAGACATATAAATACATACACAGGTTCCCATCCCACACTTGACAGAGTGTAGACTTAAGTCCACAGATACAATTTCATTAGTACACCTACCTACCTACCTACCTACCTACTACCTACATTCTCCTACATCAAATGGCATACCGGTCTGTGAAACGAAACACGGAGCTCAACACAACCTCAGAGTTCTCAATGTCCATAAAACTTACTATTGTTGTTGTAGCCGGAGTCGGAGCCGGAGCCCATCTTCTTACGGTGTGTGTAGTCAAATTTCAGTGGAACAGGTAAAGGTGTTGAGTACAGTGTGACTCTGACTGTGTGTGTACCGAGGACGCGGTAATATGAACTTGTATTAGGTATTATTACGCTGCTGGATATCTGGATCCTAGATTCCAGTAGATTCTATGTGATGTCTACATAAATGTGTGCTTTGCTTTGAGTTTATAAGCCTCAAGTACAGGAATACATATACAAACTCTGTACACGCTTCATGGAGCATCTCATCTTAAAGAGTCAGTGTGATTTTACTCATAGTTATTTTCGACGATCTCCACTACATGTCATATCCAGTGTATGTACGTGCCTATGTATATATCTACGTGCCACCTGCATTTTTATTTTTTCTTAAATAATGTCACAGGAATCCTTCAAAAACAAAACTATAAATACCCCAAGTCCTATACAAAAAAACTGTTTTATGAAACATTGCTTGTAGGCTTGTAGGTATGTGTATGTCATGTGTATTTAGGTGGCTATGATTTGGGAGGCGTCAATCATATGAGTACTTGAATATAAATCATATTTATGGCTATAAGTTTGGCTATCTGTACATTTTTTTTTAAATTGATGTGCATATTGTATATGTATCGGCCATAAGTCTAATACTGTGGAGAATCTTTATATTCCAGTAGCAGTACCTATACCAGTCCCGGCTTGAGTGAGAAGTCAAGTTAAACAAGTTGTTCGTCATCTTGATCGTGGTAGTCATCGCATCGTAACCTCAAGCACATTCCAAATGCATTATTATATTTTATTCTCAAAGTGAACTCAAATCCTAAATGTGCTTACTAACCTCAAGTATACAGATGTCTCAAACCTTGTGAAGCTCAAGATTTTCGTTATGTGTAAATAATTATATTTAGGTAGGTACAGTTTTTCATTCTTATTATTTTACATATTATCTGGCGTCTGGCTATACAAACTATCTGGATTTATTTTTTTCACATGCTTAGCAATGCAATGGAAACAAAAGCAACAACTCAGAACATTAAATTTGAATCTCCCATATAGTCTCACGTCCGCTGTCTCCCTTGATTTTTCTTTTGTATTTTTATCCAATTTTTACGCAAAGACTCCCGCTGCTCCTACTTATACTGCTACTGTTCCCACCGCACCGGGCCGGCTCCGATAATTGATATGCTCAAACTTTTTACGTGCGAGCTCCTTCTTCAAAAAATGAGTAATAAATTACTTTAGGTACAAAGCACATTAGTTAGCACACGTGTTCACAGGGCCGGATAATGCGGCCAGCGCTGCCTGAATTTTCAAAAACATGAAAATGAAATATTTTAAACTTTTCAAAAACATGCTGTTAAAAGTTTTCGCACATTTCAAAAACATGCAAATAAAACATTTAACACATTTCAAAAAACACGTAAATAGAAAATTTTGCACTTTTCAGATTTAAGTAAACAGAACATATTTCACTTTTCAGAATTAAGTAAATAGAACATTTTGCACTTTTCAGAATTAAGTAAAAAGAACATTTTAAACTTTTCTAAAAATGGTAAATACAACATTTTGGTTTACCGAATAAAACGTTCTAAAATCAAAATGGTATTTGTTTGGAAACTACTGCTGCCTATAAAAGCAATTACTTCGTCCGGCCCTGTGTGTTCAGAGGGATGTATTAAAGGATTTACTAAATTTTATCAAAATCAAAATTAATGGAAAACGGAACCTGGACAACTAAAATATAAGGAAGGTGTCACAGAACAGATTGGAATTTTAAAATTCAAAGTGTACAGATAATTCAAAAATTCCGTTTAATTTCGTTGACTATATAATATGTAGGTAGGTACGTATGCACAGTGTCGCCAAGAAACAGAGCCACACCTTCATTCCATTTTACGTCAACGAACTGTTTTCTTCCAAGCTTTCTTCCTTAAAAAGAAGAATGAGAAAAAGGGAAGACATTTCATTCTTCCTTCAAATTTGAGTATATGTAATTTTAAATCTGAAATGAAAATTTGATATGGAAATAATATACAAGTTGAATGAAGTTAAAATTGAAACCATCATTTTTATCGAAATCGAAGGCTCAAGACACTGTTTGCACAGGTACAGGACAATATATCTTAAAATTTCACATTTGGAAGTTCAAAATTATTAGCTTTCCGCCCTTCACACACAGTCTTTTGTAAAAACGAAATGATGCCCCTGTGAAAGTGCCAAAGAAAATATCTCTATACTACAAATCCTAATTTCCTAATCCAACCTACACATCAAATCCAGTATCATCCACAATTTAATTCTATTTATCTATATTACCACGAGCAGGTACCTTTTATACCTACCTACGTCCTTATCTTAAGAAGCTGAGGGTTGAATAAATGGAGTCTGTCTGACAGATTCGTAAGGACGTGTATACGATCCATGATTTCATTCATCATTCTTTATTTCTCATCCAAAAAATCCAAAGACAAAATGTAAAAGGCCGGTTCTGGAGCTACATCATTATGATTCAATTGAGCGTGTATATACTGGAGGGGGGAAAAGGGGAAAATCTTTTACCAAACTAATATTATTATGCTTCAGACACATATTATTATGACACTGTAAGTGTATACAATACATTATAAATTACACATGAATTAAACCTAGACGTATATTTTATACGTGCAAATGCAGATCTGCGTTTGTCTTCCCCGAGAGCCGAGAGAGAATCTACCTTTCGCCTTTTTTTTGTTACACTAATACTAATATACGGATGTCAATTTAACATCTACTTTTCTGTTTATTGTGAGTAATGGAGACTACTAGTATTGAATATTTTTATCAGAATGACTACATCTGGTTGGACTATTTTTTTTCTCATTTTAATGCTGAGGCCTACAGTACCAGTGATATACATATAGTATTGATATATGAGTTTGAGTAGAAGTGAATTCCATGTCGTCGGTAGAACATCCATGCTGCTGGAAATCGACGAAGATGTGCTACTGTGCGCGGAGTAACACCTGTTGCTCCAATTGCATATTATGTTTTGTCTATTTCTCCGTATATTATATACATAATATTATTTTCTATGCTTTGGCCGCTCTTCTCATCTCCCTCCCTCATCTCTCTGCACTTACTTCTCCTCTCTCATTATTGTATAATCACCCTAAGCATTTTTATCTGCATCTAATTATGCACGAGTAACTTTTATCACTTACAATTTCGTATTTCCTAAATTATATAGCTTGTAAATTTATTCGCAAAGTTAAACCCTTAACTATATCATAGTAGTCCGCGTCTAAAAAGATATGAGTACCCCTACAACTCGCCCTCCCTTCTTCCCCACACTTCTCTCCTCACCACGTTAACAATGAAAATATTAGAAACATTAACAAGTTTATTTTTTTGCAGATGTGATATGTGCTGTGAATCAATGAATGTGAATGTGATGACTGAAGTCAACTATGCTGTATGTGTGTGTGTGTGCGTCATAAATTTATTACATAGCATCCCTTTCCTATTTATTTATTTTTATTAGGTAGTATTGAATTATGAGTTTTGTGCATATCTGTCGCTGTATATAACTATGTTATATCGTCTGTGAAGAACCAAAATGACCCATATCCAATTTACGCTAGAATTTAAATGAGCTACTTAATAAAAAACAATAAATTAATTGGAAGCGTAAAATGTTAATTATGAGTTTTTGAAAAGTACAATATGTTGCATTTATAAGTTTTTTAAAAGTCCAAAATGTTCTAATTACACGTTTTTTTAAAAGTCCAAAATGTTCTAATTACACGTTTATGAAAAGTGTCAAATGTTCTAATTACACCTTTTTGAAAAGTCTAAAACGTTCTAATTACACGTTTTTGAAAAGCGTGAAATGTTCTAATTACACGTTTTAAAAAAGTCCAAAATGTTCTATTTACATACCTTAAGGATTACACGATATTCATATATTATATTGTTTGTAGATAATACATTTCGTATTTAGTTAAAAATGGAAATGGGAAATTTTGATTCTTCACAGGCGATATGTATGTAGTTTATTCCATAGTACCAGTATTAATGTTCTAGGTTGTTAATTGCTCTGGGGTGTATACTTAATATTTAAAATATTTTTTTTAAACTGTGATCACGATATATGATCATATAATCAGGTTGAAGCGACTTCTTCTAAAGGTAAAATCAAGTTTTAGCTCCTGCAAGGCAAACTTTACATTTTTTCGGTAGTCTATAATATAATCTGTTGTTTTTCACCTCGTCTACAAATCTACAAGACAATTTACAATAATTATAAAGTAGTGATTACATAAACAGAGGAATAAGTCTTTACTGATTTAATTGTGAGCCGTGAGGCAATTCAGATTACAAATTACGATAAGAGTCTATATAGATTTGTTGAAATAAATGTGTTTGATTAAAACTTCTAATAGTATTGTGTGAGTCTGATTCCGATTTCCAGTCCAGACGTCCAGAGTATGACTACAGATATTTAGAACATTGATGTTTTCCTCTTGACTTGTTTTTTCTAAGTAATTATACATCCTTGGAACTTGAATGAATTAACGTGTGGTTGTACAATTAACAATTTTCTCTATGTATATATTACTTTTATACTGCAAGCATTGTAATTTGTAAATATGATAATGAAAAAGTTAGGGCCATATATTATATGTAATGTGGACTACTCTTGTTATTTGTTAAGTTAATTGAATTACAAACACTAAGCAAATTCTTTAGCTACTGATTCTTCCATTTTCATTTGAGACATCTGCTCTTTATATTTCTCAGTATAATTTCACCAGGATTTTAGAATTTTATTACACTCTAGTTTATTACACAGCCACAGGGCCGGATAATGCGGCCAGCGCAGGCAGCCTCCGCTGCTTGAATTTTTAAAAAACATGTACCTAAATGGAACATTTTACACTTTTCAAAAATATGTAAAAAGAATAGTTTGATTTTTCAAAAACATGCAAAATAAAAAATTCTCTAAATTTCAGAAACATGGAAATAAAACATTTAACACTTTTCTCAAAACATGGAAATAGAACATTTTGCACTTTTCTGAATCAAGTAAAAAGAATATTTTAAACTTTTCAAAAACATGTAAATACAACATTTTGCTTTACCAAAGAAAACCAGCAATAAAGTCAAAATGGTGGATTTTGTATGGAAACAAATTGCTACCTAAAAGCAATTCCTTCATCCGGCCCTGCACAGCTACACCCTTGTCCATTCCTTCCAGGATATGTGGTAGAGCTGAACTAAAAGCTACGAGAAATATTTAATTTTTAGCATCAGGATGTACCTACTTATAGTTTGTAGGTTCCTTTACTTTTCGGGTGAAAGGTGCTACAAACAGTAGCACATTACCTCACAAATGAGTTAGGCATTTTTTTTACAAAATTTTTACGACTCTCTCTAACTGCAAACGTTGTCATTTTATCTCCAATTTCAAAACGAACTTGATTTAGGGGTTTCTGGCGAATTCCTCCTTCCCCCTTTGTGGACAAATGTTTTGCATCTTTACTTGAACGATTCTATTCTTTGATCTTGGTTGGTATTTTATAAGGGAAAAATAGTATCTCATCGACACTGCACTGTTTGACTTTTAGCGATTAGAATAGAATTAGACAGCAAGACTCCACTAAAGAAATGTATAGAATAGGAAGCACCCACAACAGTCAACAGTGTCACTCATTGACATTCAAGAAGCTTGATAACTACGCACAAATGATATTTTTGACATTTGCGAGAGGTTAGACGGTTCTATACTTGTAGACTTTATTCTCGAATCTGAAATCGAATCACCCAGACGACTCCACTTGTAAATTTGAAGAAAGAACCACCGTACCATATCCACAGTCACAGTAGTCACACTCCCAGTAGGACCCTGATCAGAAAAAGGTTTTCAAATTCTTTTCGGTTTATTCAGTTTGGTTTTTCAGTTGAATACAAGCATAATAGTAACTATGTCTACATACATGAGTTATAACATTTAAGTAGCATGGATACATCCTTCTGATAGAATCGAAAGATACATAACTGAATATGGTATATCCAACATTAAACATTGCAATTGCTCGTAAATACCATTATTAACCATTGTTGTTGGATTTGTATTGGTGTGACCAGTGCTGCGATGTGCATGACGCGATTCCACCGGACTAGAAAGAACTATATTGTATTTCAACATCTGTCAGTTCTGTCACACCATTTTCCAAGAAATAATTTTTTTAGAATCACAATAGAATGTGACATTTCCAAGGAATTTAACTCGAAGAATATTGCACACGCAGATAAGTATGAATAAATAAAATACTAGAACGTACGAATAAGTATACATAATAAGAAATGGTAAGTTGTAATCGAAGTAAGTATAATTTACTTACTTCTTATTTTCCTCGTGTATTCTTGGCTGCTTAGTCACTACTAGTGACTCAATAAAGTTAAAGCATCTTTATTATCATTGATCTAGCCCCATCAGTCAGTCCTGGTCCTGGTGTTGAATAAACTTACAGATCTACCTACCTACCTACTTATTATGTTGAGAGCTGTGCTGTTAGTATACTGAAATCATAATAAAATGTTGATGAGTATCTATTAAATCATATTTTTGTAGCCATATCTGAACTTTACTATTAATATAATTTATTATTTACCATCTCTGATTTTGGCCTCAATCTTCAATCGCATTATTTACTGTCACATTCATATAATTCAAACTTGAAATAAATACCATCAGTCTGTATTCCACAATTCAAAATTTTCGTTTCCACTCGAGTTAATTTAACCTATATGGTATAGCTACTCGGCTTCTGCCTTTCCTTATTCTATTCATTTTCGTATATTTATTTGTTTGGGGATCAAGTATCAAGTAATGTGGAAAAAGCTTTGAAAGCTAGAAGGGAGTAATGGCGTAACTAATGACTAATGGTATATATTGAATATTGATAGTTAAATGCACAAGAGGAACATGAAGAAAAATAACGGTGGCTCAGTCGTGCATTGAATTTTCCTCAGACTCCAGGTGACAATGATTCAGTATGACAATGTATCAGTGGAGCAGCAAACATTTTGTAGTTCAGGTGACGGATGCTTTAGGAAGACTGGAAATGACAAATGGAATGAAACCACCTGTAACTTGTAATTGATGAGGTTACCTACTTAGTTGGACTCGAAGGTCTTACTAGTACATTATTTACTTCGTTCACTGCATCAAATTTAAATTTACTTTATGCTCTCTCACTGAGATGGGCTTCATGACAAGGGACTCCAACAACATCTAATAAATGAAGTTACAATCACGATTTAAATCCTTTGTCTACTTACTCCTGATTCTCCGGCGTCCAACCCGCATAGACGTACTTAGAGGAAAATATTACTTTAAACGTTGCTTACTACGATTCCTCAGAATTTATTTTTTCGTACTCAAATGTGAACCACTTAAATTAGTCACTTCGAGACTTTCTAATTCCTTATTGTTAGATAAGACGTGTAGAAAAACAACAATATTAAAAGTTTAAAATTGGGGAAAATACCTACCTAGGTACCTATCGTCTGTGAAGAATCAAAATGACCCATTTATCCAATTTAAGCTAGAATCAAAATGAGCTATGTCATAAAAACAAAATGCAAAACATGCGTAACATGTTAATTAAGAGTTTTTGAAAAGCGTAAAACGTTCTATTTGCATATTTTTTTAAAGTTCAAAATGTTCTATTTACATATTTTCTAAAAGTGGAAAATGTTCTATTTGAATGCTTTCAAGACATATTTCAATAATATTTTTGTAGATAGTGGATATTGTTTTTAGTTAAAAATGGATATGGGTCATTTTGGTTCTTCACAGACGCTATGTAATTTCCTTTTGGCGAACTACAAGATCCTACTACTTGAACCACTTGGTTTTACCACTTAGCTGTCAATTTTTAACCGAATTTGCTGTTACACCCACATCGCACACACACACAGCACGATCGCTTAATAGTGGCCAACACAAATTTTGGTTAGAGATTAATCTAGTGAATTTAGTACCTGACCGATGTTGCTGTTATTAAGTTTACCGAAAACTCGGTTAGACCACGCAACCGGGCATCCTGTTAAACGCATTGTTAATTGAAAAATGAAAAAAGTTGGATTTGAACCCACCATCTCAAGCAAACGTGACTTCCTCTTTAACTCCTGGGCTGAGGCAACACATTTAATAAGGGTGGTAGTTTATTGCTTCAGTGATATATGCTCGAGTCCTTAGAGGCGGCCTTATTTAATTGCAGTGATATATTTATAATTTATAAATTCATTAAGTGATAAAAACTCCATATAAGTATTTTTTAATGCAGTCGAATATTTAGAGTCTCTTATACTTAGCGCCTATACTTGTTTTATCAGACAAACCCAAAAAATATAATAATGTAGTCTAGAGTTCAGGGTCACGGTTGGTGCAAGGAAAAACTATTTATATTCGTGGGCGATGTCAGGGATCGATAAGATAAGCTCCATTTATGTGTCCGAAGCGGCCTTGCTCGACGAAAACATTTTGCATGCAAGTCAACATAATATACACTTGCAATCATGAGGCGACATGAGGATTGCATATCACTGGAATGATGACATCGAAACTTGCTATCATAAGACCATGGACAACGATATAATAGTTTTCTATGTTGCGTCGTCGGATCAACTACTCGTTTGCTATGCGGCTATTATTACTACTGACAAAGAAACGTTTTCAAATGGCCGCAAAATCACCGAATGTATCTCTTTTTGAAAAGAGCATTTAAAAAAAGTGGAGTAGCGCAAGGTCGCAAATAGCGAAAATATTATTTCAGTATGATTTGATTCTTGACTTGCTAACTTGCTACTGGGATTTTTAAAAGCAAGAATTCTCTAACGGCAATCATATTTTAATTTTTTTTTTGAGATTTCAATTGTGTCTGCAGGCTACATTTCTCAACCGATTCTGATAAAATTTGAAGTTTTTTGGTCGTTATAACATTCCCTAAAAAGTAATTTCTGAGATTTTAAAAAGTAATAAATTTTCAATTTTTTCACAAATGTCATATTTTAAATGTATCTCTAAATTATAACACCCCCCTATATTTTTCAAAAGAAATAATATTTTTAAATTTATAAACTCCAAGAAATTACTGTTTATTGTAATTTTATAAAAATTCAATGTTTTCGAAAATATGGTAAAAATTGAAGGAAATACAGGATTACAAACAAAATTGCCACCCCAAGTTTAAACAAAAATGTTTTATTTTTGATTCGTTTGGAACCCTGTACATGTTTCCAAAAAAAAGGGTAAATATATTTCCGGTAAATATTTTTCCTTAACAGGAACCACTGCTGCACCCACGTTGCCTATTTTCACACACTCCAACATTTCGAAAGCAGATAAATCTGCATGAAAGTTAATAGCACAATCGGTGAGCACAACCTCACCGGAAATAATGTTGAAGTTAAAGCGTGTAGAAAAGCCCTACTGAAGAATTATTAGAAGCATTATTAGAATTATTCTAGCTCCCAGCTTTAAAAATAGTTCATATATGTAACTGTAACTTTCCTTAAAATTGTGGTTTTCACAATTTAATATTTTCATTTTCACAATTCCAAGGTGCAAATAATGAGGTGTTATTACAATAACTTAAAGTTCTTCATTTATTATTAACCCACCTTTCTACTTACCAATGTAATGTTACCTTCGATAAATTTCGCACAGGTTGATATCGAAATTTGAAGTGGCCAGCCAAAATTCGTTTTGGACTTATAACTTCATCTATGCTATGCTCAATATTAGTTGATATTAATGTAATGCTACAAGCTACGAAGGTCGTGGTGTAATTGATTTGGGCATGATATTTAGATTTTTTAAGATTTTAATTTGGGTGTATGTGGTAATTGTGACAAAGCGAGTAAATGTGATCACTCAAAACGCTAGAACCGACAGTAAAGGAATTCCTTGCGTCGAACAAATAGGGTTCGTTCTTCCATGCAAGAAATACATCCATTATCAGTATATACTAACGTTTTCCTTTTGAAAATTGAGTGACTATATTTTTTACCTCCCTATACCCTACCCTGCATTGCTTCTAAATTGTATTTCTTTTGAAGTGGAGTAGGGTGCACATATACCTTGAAAAACTTTTTGTAGAAGCGGCTCATGAGCGTCTGTGAGCAGGGCTTGGCGGACTCTTCTCCACTCCAGCAGTAACCGTATGAGCTAACTAAACAAATCCAATTTGATTTAAATTTCAATTAACTAATCATATTGTGCAGCTTAAAAATATGGCCGCGGTTCACAATTAGAGGTGGTTCAAGTAGAAGCGCTTTAATTACTATACTGTATGCACAGTTAGGTATTCGTATGTCAGACATGCTTGACTCGTAAAAAATTAACTTGATAATATTTTTAATCTAGTAATCACATACATCTATAGGTGCAAGTGTAAGAACGAAGATGTATTATGTAAGTACTACAGAGGATTTTTTTTTTGGAAGGATTCAGTATTACGATTTATTGGTGCTAAAATATGGCATGTATTGCCTGTTATAATTCAAGCTCAAGCAAGCAATGTAATCAGACATTTTTTGGCACTCATCATGATACTGTATTGTCAGAAACATATAGTTTTAGTTCCAATCGAGTTTTGTAACCGAATCCATTACACCGTACATGGAATGATTACAGAATCGGCTCCCACCCTGTATTAAGCCTGATTTGGAAAATTATTAACTTCGTACATATACGTAACAATAATTAGGATGTTTACCAACCATCAATGTTATGTTCGAACCTCGGAACTTTTAAAAATGTACCCAAGACTAAACTCAATTATACATTCAAAGGGAAAAGCTGATTGAGATTATCCCTAGACCCTAAGTCACAACAACCAGTAAGATATGTACGTACTGCATACATATGAGGAGTTTGCTAGCAAAACGCGTTAAGTCCATTTTTTCAGAAATTGAGATTATTGGTGCTTAATAAAGACTAACTACATATATTTCACACCGTGCAATATTAGAGGTCAAAGGTCATTGGAACCATTTTAAATAATTCTCTCTAAAAACGTTTTTTGGCAAAACGCGTTAAGTCCATCAGTCGTTTTTTGGCAAAACATGTTAATTCCACTAAACCCAATAAAAACAACTGATTGTTATAAAAAAATATCCCAATTTGCCCAAAAATTTGACAGTTTCACCCTCTTGTAATGAAACGAAAGTTATTCGCTTCAATATCAAATTCAAGTGTACTATTCTTAGGGGATGGTCCATAACTGACGTCCCACAAATTATCATTCTTTAAGGCCAATCCATCCCCATGTCATCCCTTCAACATTGCGTTCAACTGTTATCTTTACCACGGCATGTCATCACTACATGACTAGATTCACTTACCCTACCGAAAACGTCATTTACGGACGATCCTTAAAAGATCGATATGCAAACCAAAAATTCAATTTATTTGGTAGGTACATCTGGAAGCGTTGCTGTTGAAATAATACAGAAGGGTATGGGTTACCAAGTAATTAAGAAATTGTACGAAAGAAAAGTCGTGTTTTAGTGAAGAAAATAAAGACGTAAGGGTCGTCCACAAATGATGTCATTGATAAGTTCAATGGGTCTACTTGGCAATCCTATGCTAGAGATAGTCATTTACGCAATATGATTAATCTGGTGACAGGGGGGCACATGGTCTTAAAAATGAATACTTTTCTATGACGTCATTTTTGGACAATTCCTAGGCAAACATAAATTTTTTAGTAGTAGTAGATTTGCACTCGACTATTGAACATTAGAATGCAGACTTGTTTTAATTAATGTTTACTGTTGTACATGTTTTTGAAAAATGCAAAATGTTGTATTTACATGTTTTTGAAAAACGCAAAATGTTGTATTTATATGTTTCTAAAAAGTGCAAAATGTTCTATTTACATGTTTTTGAAAAATTCAAAATGTTGTATTTGTTTTTAAAAAGTGCAAAATGTTCTATTTACATGTTTTTGAAATGTACAATTCATACTTCAATTTTAAAATCAGAAATTAGCATACAATTGAATATAATTCAAAAGGTTAATTTTTTGCATTGCTTCTTATGGTTTTTTTGGCAAAACACGTTAAATCCAAGATTTCAAAATTTTGAATCATTTTTAAAAAATTACGACGCAGCGTCAGATTTGAGTATTTTTGGCTACTAAT
>JAQFZE010001828.1:0-16422 GCA_034695245.1 Dicyrtomina saundersi | reverse complement strand
ATGAGTAACTACCAAAACTGTCATCTAATTATGTACTAAATTTTATTTTACTCAAAATACAATCAGAAGTTCGTTTGCCATTATTCGTTTGACATACTATAGCATTTAAAATACTCAAATTACTCAAATTAACACCGAAATTAAATTGCTGAGTAAACAATGTGGTAAATAAAATCTTTTATTAAAAATTAATAACATGAACTAGTAATAATATGGTAGACAAGTGCCTCCTGACCCATGCCTTCTTTTTTGTCTTATCCTCGTTTTTTATTACAATGCTAAACCTTCAGCATATTAAGATATTTTTTAAATTTTAAATGAATCTTTGAGTAAGTAATAACGTTTGTATTGAAAAACAAAAACGTTAGTACAATAGATGAAGTATCAGCCTTCATTTTTTTTCAATCCAACGCAAATCGGTTAACGCACAGAATAAATTTGACTTACTTTTCGAGTCAAAGGCGGAACGGAAACGGGGGAGAACTTTGGGGGAGAATGGTACCAGAGGAGAAATAAAATAAGGAGAAGTGGGTTGGAGGAGAAATGGGGCTGGGGAGAAAGAGTAAAAAGGAGAAGTAGGTAGGGGGAGAAACGGGACGGAGGAGAAATGAGTCGGGGAGAAACGTTGAGGGAGAAACGTCGAGGGAGAAGTGTGGGGGGAGAAGACGATGGATACCGGCGCTGAGTATAGTATAGTCAAATTGATATACCCGAGTCAAAATCTGAGTAGGCAGAAATCACTCTGTTATTTTATTTTCCATTTATGATTGTATAGGATTATGCAGCTAGATATATGTAGTTAGTTTGCAGAGAAGATTAATGTATAGGCACCGTACAAGTATATCTATACAGCATCCCAATGTCTCATCGTGAGTCCAACTCATGCATACAATATGCAGAATGGAGAGTGTCGAAAAACAAAGAAGACGAAGACTCACTTAACTTTCGGTCACGCACACATACGTACATGTACGACACGCATCAAGTACTATGCTGTGCTTAGGTGAAAGGAGTGAAAGTGATTCCATGGTAATGGTAACTCCATTTTAGATAGGGACAAAGGATATGGAACTTACTTTCTCCATATCTCACCTTCCCAGCTTAATTCGTTGGAGGCTTGGAGGGACAAGTTTTCCTCTGAAAATGGAAATCTTATGTCTTTCACACAAACTATGACAATATGTACATGTGAGCGTGTGTATGTGGGCATGCATACGGCTGACCTCACATTTCCTATTTGCCCCCTTTTCCTTCCTCTAGCTGCGCCTATGTGCGTTGCTGGGATGGATGATTATCTGCCTGTAGCTATGAGTATTTTTGAACATATACTTACACTTGACTGTTTCAGAGAAAAAAAGAAAGCACTCAAGGCAGATAATGTATGTGGATTGGCACAGACAGAAAGAAAAACTTACTGAGGTGAGTTGGAGCTATATACTGCATCACTCTTTGGTATACTAAGCTTAAGTGAGTTGAAGCACAGAGATATGGATGTAAGATAAGCTCGGACCAGAAGTACAAGGTTTCATGAGCACATGGAAAGATGTGGAGTTGGTTAGTAAAACTATGATAGAGATATCATATCATATCCTATACCATCATTGGTTCCACTCACACTCCCCTGGGTAGGTTGTAGTCAGAGACGGATTTAGCTGCGAGGGGGGCGCGTGTTTAAAAATTGCGTATTATACAATTTTTGCACTAATAATTAGGCATTTAAATAGCGAGTAGAAGCATCCAATTCATTTGCATGTCGCTTTTCTGAGCGCTTGAAAACAGTGTTACATAGGGAAGGGGTATAGGTCCAAACTGTATACTACTAATATTAGCAACACTGTACATAGAGGGACATAGGACTTAGCCCATTCCATTAGCATTTTCTGGTCCCGCCACTAGATTCCAAGTTCCTCCCTCTACAATATCAACATCCCATATACATAAAATATTCGAGGAAACCTCCACTTTCCCGACCGTGTAAAGAGATACAAATTGGAGAAAGTAAAACTAACTCCGTCTGTCGGGGTATGTGTATTTAAATAGTGGATAATGGATGTGGATGGATGCTTAGGAGTGTCTCTATGGACTTCTCATAGAAAGTTGAACCTACAGCCGTCCTATTCTTCTGTCTCTTATCTCGTACCACATATGTATATGAGACATTATATATAGGTACTCCACCTTCCCCGTATCCTCATATCTGTCCATCTTTCTCGTGTAGTCAAAGGACCCGCAAGTAAAAGAATAAAAGCATGGGACGCATGCATACCATACCAAAATCATTTTGTGGATGTGGTTCAAGTCGTAGACGGTGTATTTATAAGGTTTAACAGTCGTCCCTTCCCCACTGCTACCACTATATTCTACTCCTATATGTTACTACCTTCAGCTTTCCCTTTGTCTTACTTTCTTATGCTAAAGTAGAATCGGGACAGGAGAGAGTTCCTGTGCTAATACAAAGAGATAAAAAGGAAGTGACTCCCAGTCAAGACGAGTAGTTAGCTGTGTAAAGGGAGAAAAGAGCGGACGAGGAGGATACGGAAAACACTTGCTCTACATAAAACGACCCGGCTTGACTTACATTACCTACTCAACGGAGACGATATGGTACATCTACTTCCATCTCCATCCCAAACCCCAAATCCATTGTGTAACCTTTGACTATCGTCATCGTCTCAGTGCAAATACATCTTTAGTTTGAATTCCCTATACATTAAATGTATCAACTTAAAGAATTTACAAACCCATGATTATTTACAAACAAGACTGTGAGGTGTAAGTGGCATTTACTTTCGGGGGAAAAATAAAGCGTTAGCTGAATCACTAAAACAATTGCAAAATGTAAATATTACAAAAGCATTTGCTAACATAGGACGGCGGACGGTCCCGCGGTGGTGGCACCGGCATATGATTAAAGTGCCAACTATTTTCAGCTACGCACAGATATTAACATTGCAGATATCTGAGATTCTTGAGCTGCTCAAGACACTAACTAAAATTAGTTTCTTAGTATAAATATTGGTGTACCGCTTGTTCCTACGTTAAGACACTAATTAAGAGCAGAGCATGTATCGTTGGAAGTGATTGCTATCAAGTGTGAAGCATTAAATTTAACGATGACAACGTCGACCAATGTACCTACAACTATAAATTGCTTTCCAAGGGATTATATTGTCGTGCCAGTGAATTTAAGAGGAGTTTATGCGGCCACTTCTAGAGATTCGTCTGTTAACTACTAAAACATGGAAATCGAATCATCGAATATGTATTAAATACATTGTTGACGTACCGCAGGAGTCTATAGAAAATTGAAATAGAAAATAAATTGAGTTTTGTGAAAGTTCACGTTCGTATTTAATTATGCATGAGAATTTAATCATGTGTCTTGTACAAATATGTAATCACTATCAGTACGAATGGCTTAAAATCAAATGTGATCTGTACTAAATGAACTGTTTGGAGGGGAATAGTCACAACAATCATATGTATTTTAAGACGAATATTTAAAATGCAATATCTAATATAGAAGTCTCGTTCTATGTACGCCTATTAACTATAATTATACAAATACCCTAAGAACCCAATTTATCTCGAGCAATGTATTTACATAAGACGTAATTAATCACATGAAAAATGAATTTCGATAGTTTTAATTTGAAGACTTCAAAGATAAAACAATTATGTGGGGATGCAGAAGGAAATACAAGTGTGAATATAGTGTGTTGTCCCAAATGCTTGTGGTATTTAGTGATCTTCTAAATTTCAGAATTTAAATTGTAATTTCCAATCTGTGTCCTACTTTATATGTAAATTTTAGACTGTGAGAAGATCAGAGAGCTAACGCTCAGCAATACAAATACGGGCATGTAATTATCGCTGCAGGAATGATTGGGACCGGGTTTGCGTTTAATTGAAGTGTCAGTGTTACAGTAGCTACTTACATAACTTATAGCCTATACCTATACTTACTAATAGCGCAAAAGTATACTACGCTGACATCGCTTTGCATATCTATCACGATGTAATGGAGCTGCGTAAAAGGTGAAAGTCGTGGATGGAAATGTCACGTTTGTACAAAGAGTTTGAGATAGAAAGCAAAAGGGCAAACGCTATATTGCTGCTTCCGGGTTGTAAATTTAAACATTATTAAAGCCTTATTAGTCTTCTCTGGGAAATTTTGTATTAGTGCCGAAAATTGACTCGGCTTTGGAAATAAATTGACAGGCAGGGAGATTAGTTGTAATAAATTTACGAGGTATATAGTATAGATATAACCATAGATATGTGTAAGGAATATCTCCATTATAGTACCGCTATCCCGATTGGTCAATTAACCCAGATAATTTAATTTTGAACTATATACATAGCGAACCGAAAACATGGCTAGTTAGTAGTATGTAAGGAACGTATTGCAAAAGTTAGTTCTACAAGAATAGAACCAGAACTAATCCATACCTCTATAGTCAATTAAGCGTCACCTAATAAACCTTATAAACTTTACGTCTGGATAATTAGGGCACCCCCATCCATGATATTCACACAACTACAACAACCCGTTATCCACATTATTGACAAGAACTATTGCAGTCCTGTGTTTATTTATGAGCGGTTGAGGGGGCATCTTTCCAATGATAACCGTAAACGTAGGCAGTGAGAAGCCTCCTTCTTTGTATCTGTAGTTTGTCAATATGCTGGTAGTTCAAGTTGGAAGTTTGAGTTTAAAATTGGATTAATTGAATGAATCTGAAATTAAATTACCCATTCGAATCCAATGGAGCCAAACCAAAATTCGCCAATCTCTAGTCTTGAGTTTTTATGTCATTAAAATTGAAAAAACTGGATTTTCTATGTAGCAAGTAGTTCACATTAATTAGATGATAGATTGCAGACGTCGCAAAGAAGGCGACCTACCATTAAAATACGCACGAGTGACAGTAGAAAAAAAAAATTGTATGCAAAGTTGACGAATAGAATTTGTTGTAGAAAACTGAATCTGTTTCTTTATAAATGAGATGAATTTGGAAATTCAGTGGTTACTGTGTTTAACCTAGCGTGTGAAGGTGGTTGTGGAGGTAGGGAGAAAGTTAGAAAGTTGTAGTGTCAATCCATTTCTCACCAGTGTACAACATCAAAGATTCATCTATGAAAAGAAAAGTGGAGAGCCGAAATCTAAATATAAAACAAAATCCATAGTTCCAATATCCAAATTACAATTATTGTGATTAACATTATACCATTGGTTTACTTTTACTTTCTACGTTATATGTATCGAAGCTTTATAAAATCAAATCTTAGCCGATATTATTATTATTGACAATATTTTTGCTATTATTCCATGGAACATTTCAATGACGAAGGCTTATAGTAACGGTCATGGTTTCCAGTTAAATTATCCATAAATAATAAATGACTCGCTCCAGATCCAGATAATGGCTGGATGAGCTTGAGCCAGTTAAAGGCTTTAATTCAGGCAGTGAGAGTGATAAGTAGAAAGTCCTATAACAGCAGCGGCAGCGACAGAGTTTGAGAACTTAAGGACGTAATGCGTTACAGATAAATCCCAGTGTAACTCGTCGACGCTCATCGATTTTCTTCACAAAAAAAGGACAAGAAACGTGAACTATAGTGAAGAACTGACGGGGTGTATTATCTTACATATTGTCGTCTTCGTTGAAGAAGGAGGGAAAGCCATAGAACAGTTGTAGTAAATACAAAACACAGTATCTAAAATTGCGATTGAAAGCTTGTCAATGTAGTTCCCATAAGTTAGGCAAGGTGTTGAAAGTAAAACTATTATATTATTGGAGATATATTACATATTGTAAACAATACATTTAAAATTTTTGAAAATCGTGGATTAAATAGTGGTTTATTTTATTCGCAAAAGGTTGTAATTATTTTCACTAGTTTATTCCATACACTTTAAAATGTAAATATTCTGCATTTTGCACCTAATGTTAATATTGTATTGTGAATTTTTGAATTTTTGTTGAAAAGTTTAAATGATGTATTTGCTTTTGGAATTTAAGACATTTTAATATGCATCGTTTTGCGTAATAGTGTAAACACTTTTAAATTACAAAAATACAACATGACAGCTAAAGTATCTTGTAAAATTAAGAAAGGTACAGTTAGATACTGTGTTTTGGCTTTAGCAAAGAATACAGATGACTGCTTTTGGTACTTCTTTCTTAAAGAATGATATAAAAACATGAATGTGTCTGTCTCTCTTCAAGAATATCAAATATAAAGAAGGGGAAAGGAAAGCAAGAGGATTTTGAAGTACGATGGGAACGGGAAGTGAAATTAATTTTCCGCTGACGTCAACAACAACGTCTTGTGCAGAGTAATAATAATAATAATAATAATCATGGACCCAACTCAAGCTCCTTTTCTTTAACATTAGCAAAATCCCTCATTTCTCTAATACCCTTCAAGCAAAATCTAAAACCAAGTTTTGCCCATTAAAGTCATTCCATAATGTGTGTAGTGATAGGGAAGGTACACAGTACACAGGGTAGGTTCTATGCCAACATATGTGCAGAGTCTTTATTAGTGTGTGAAACACAGGCGATTAGTGGCTAACTCAAAACTTTCACCATTGTCAAAACACAAAGTATACACTGCACATGCCTTTATTATGATTGTGATGAACTCCGTCGCTTTTTACTTCGGTGTTATACTTTCCTCCTCCCCCCCCCCCCTTTCACTTTCCCTTATTGTTTTAAGCCCTTCTTACAACTAGCTACCTCTGCCTTTAGCCATAATACCGGATCCGGATCCGCAATGACCCTCACATATAATATTCATTCATAATAACGGTCACGCGGTTATTTAACTTTGGGCTTTTTAGCAATCTCAATATAATTAATAATTAATTATTACAAATTTGATATGTATAATTACAAATCTTACGGCAATCGAATTAAATTCAACTTAAGTTAAATGTCTGATACACTGTATAATTTGATATTTACAAAGATTAATACTATAGATAATGGAAAGAGTACGATACTTAATAAGGCTTTTAGCTCACGCCTTTGCTAAACACAAAATCGAAATAGAAATTATAGCTTTTTACAGCTTCTACTTCTATTCTGTCTGAGACTATTGAAACTGAAATGGAAAGTATATATTGTGTAAGCGTTATATATTTGCATGGTATATTGAAGTGATCATTACTCTCATTGCTGAGGCTGAATACATTGTATAGGTAACTTGAATGGAAAATGGAGCTACACAATCTGTAGCTTTTAGCATTTGAGCTTTTGCTTTTGATGGCTATATATATTGGCTTAGGCATTGTCCCCATGTCTCTTATGGTTATTAACATGCTATAGGTCCTGACGGGTATTCTCAAATTCTCAATACAAAAGACTTCCATACAGCCTTGTTCATTCGACATGCACTAAAACTTTCATTCATGTTCAGACCACTAATGGGTAAAGTCCTGGTCCTGGTTCCTATGTACTCACAATTGTTAATGCGCTAGTTTTTAGTAGAGGGTTTAATTCTTCAACGACAATTCCTAGACTCATTTTGGGTGGAAACCCATGACCAAGGCCATCACATATAAATAAGCGAGTAGGTACAGGGGCTTGAGCAGTATTTTTTGAGTAACTATACATACATGTAACCTGGGTCAACCATGTCTAAATCTAAATCTAATCTAAAGCTAAAACAAGTGGGACAAGACAGGTCCTTCCAGGTCCATTTGAAACTAAGGTTCCATTTAAGCCAAACCCTACCATGGCGTTTATCTTTGGCCAGTCCAAAGTACCTATCAGAGCGGTCGTTTCTTCAACCTTATCAATATAATGCATTGTTTACATACCCGCATGCAGACTATGCAATGTGTGGTAAGTAGATTTGTAGATTGGTAGGTAGGTAGGGAGGTAGGTGGGTTGGTTCTTTCTCTATAGTTTTCTCCTTTCTATTTTAACGTCCTACAGCTGCAAATTTCAGTAATGTCGCGTCGCTTCCTACTCTCAGTGGAGTACTATATGTAGTATAGTATAGGACACGATGATGATATGGTGAAGATTATACTTGGGATTAAAAGTATTTAATGGATAGGAAAGTTGGGAAACATGACTTTCTCCGCGCTCTTTGTCCAATATTTCCGGTCTCCATCAGACAGGACCACATTAGGAATGTCACCAGTCTCATTTCCTTCAGGTTTTCCTTTTCTTTTTGGCATTCACTTATGGCTTTCACGTTCTTATCTCCCAAGATAAATAATGCTCCCCATATTTATAAAGTATAACTCGGAACAGCTCAGCGTAGCGGCACATGGATACATCTGTATAGCGCGTGTGTGTGTGTGTGTACAAGCTGTACAGGATGTGGGCTTAAGACTAAACTAATAGTTACCCAGCCTTGCAATTAAAGTTATTCCTTACAATTTTGCCGATTCGACTTAATGAATGAATTATTATTAATTAAAGTTATTGCACAGTAAATAGAAGTAGTTTTAATATTAGGTTTAATTTTTTGCACGACTTTCCCTTCTGACCAGTGCTCATTCAATTCACTAAATTAAAGGATGAATTAAAATTAAAAATCTGATTACCAAACAGGTAGTCCAATAATAAGGGAGGGAAAGATAAAAAGTGAGGATTTCAATACGTTTTTACAAAAAAGAAGCACACAATATTAAGAAAATGCCAAAGTCAAAGCGGATATGAGAGGCGGAAAAAAACGGAAGGATTGGATCAAGATCATGATGATGATTCATAAAGAGAAATGGAGATGTGGATGACGTAGGAGGATAGATGTAGATGTGAGAGATTAAGAAAAGAGAAATTTGGCAGATTGGAAATGAATCATAGAAAGAAGGCGTAGAAGTTACATATGTGGAGAAAGTATATAGAAGCTATTGAGTTGAGTGGAAAGTGAGGGAAGGGGAAAATAAAAAGTAGGATCGATAAGGATTTCTTATCTGTCATCCATCTTCCATCCTTTCACTCACCGAGACACTCTCTATTCAGTTTATACAAAGCGATTCTAATTTTCAAACCATTACATTATCCTCACGTTCCCTTATCCTTCCATGTCCTTAAATTACTACACGCACTGTTACCATTTAAATCCACGTGATAGCTCAGCACAGCAGATGATGCTGACTCAGGAAAGATATACATGTATGTACGATACTGTTGACTCTGACTTTGACTCATATAGCATATTATACAAAAGTCTTCGGTATATTTTATAGATTCAAAACTTCCATTAGTTTTTCACAGGAAAAGCACTCCAAAAATACATATTCATTTTTTTTTTACTTTGAATGTGAGTAAAAGCAGCACCTTCATAGTCTCGCAGTTTGTAACCTTCATTTTTTATATTATGCACATCAAACCCATTTTAGTATTGGTTGCAGCATAATATCTATGTTCTGAATGTGGTGGGTATGGGCAGTATTTTAGATTATAGATAGGCATAGTGGCTTAGTTGCTTGAAATCAAATTGATATTCTTCTATCTCAATCTTCCTTACTCTGCTTTTCATGGCAGGTTACTTACTTCCGATAAAACAGTGCCAATACAAAATGCATAATAATGGGTGCTATAATGTAATGCTAACGAACAGTCGAATCTACAGCGTGTGTGTGTAATATAGCATGGCGTGCCTCGCCGTATTTGAAATTTGGAATTTCCTTGTAGGCTTCCCCAGCCCCTCGTTATCTGCTAAGCCTCCTCATTTTACGACACTTTCACATCCGAGCTCGCATTATTATAGACAAACAATATCCAATTTAGAGATTCTCTTCCTGCATGAAATGGGATCTAAACTAAACTGAAAGTACATTACCAGGTAATTGAAAATTAAAACGAAAACGACCACGAGCAAATTTTTAAATTTAAAAAAAAAGATAATTTGAGAGAAAATGAATTCTTCGAGGATGTACAGGTTTAGTATACAACACTGGCCATATTCATATATTATGACCTTTTAAAATAATTTAAAAAGTAATATCAGAAACATGATGAAAATATACTAATTAATATCTTTTGCTTTTCTTTAATAAAGGAAACTTTTGTTGCCTTTGCTTTTATTGAGTTCGATATGCTACAAATATATTTTTTTTATAATGTTTAAAGCAGTTTAATTATTTTTGATTGCAATTTAACATATTTAACATTGCATTTTTGTTAAATGTTTCCAAATTTACAAGTCAAGTGCAATATCATTGCTTGCAATTAACCGTCTTCAAAATATCTGTAGATTTGGCTTTGAAAAGAAAACGAAATACAAATGTTGATATCGATGCATAATATGAAAACCTCAGAATTTAAAGTCAAATTCTAGTTCTACGCATGGAAATGGAAATTGAAGTCGAAACACTAGTTACTATAGTTATACGGAAAGTACATTACCTTCTTCGGAGAGCTGTACTACTCAACTCCATAATGTCAAAATTTGACAGGATAGGGTTTTGTTCTCTCTAGAGCAGTGGGGGTGCGTGCTTGTGGGAAAGAAATCAAAAGAAAAGAAAAATCACATCTTTGAAGAAGAAAAATGACTTTTATAAGAAGATTTTATACTTTATTCTTGAAGAAAGCCATGAGGACACTCATCAGTGGAAATATAGAGAAACAATATGTAATCGTTTGAGGCTAGCGTTTTGGTTTGGTTAGCAAGTAGCTAGAAGAAGTAGTAGTGAAAGTGTTCAAGTAGTATATATACATTATTGGTGGTGAAAGGGATTATTCAATTTAAAATATATATTTACATATAGGAATTCTGGAAATATTTTGTTTAGAAAAAATTCAGTTTCTAATAAAAATGTGTATGATGTTGTATGGTACAGTCACAAAAACTTTGGATGGCCTGCCTTGAATTTAAAATATGGAGTGTGTAAAACAAAATGTCGTTGTATTCTTACACACACTTATTTCTACTACTATCTCAAAAATTCGTAAAAATAAATTCTCAATTTTATTGTTAAATAGATATTTTAATTAATTAAAAATACGTTATTTTATTTTTCGTTTTTAAAAAAAATAAATTAAAGTTAGCTAGATAGCTAGTTATATATTAATGAAAGCTTGAAGCGTGGTGTTTATTAAATTGTTTGATTAATTATATATGTATACAGAGGCGTAGGGTTGAATAATGATTTTTTTTCATGCTCACGCATAGTGAAAGTCGTACGCAAATAACTTTCACCAAGGTAAAGCTTTCTCTGTCGTACGTCGCATGACAAAAGTATCACTTTTAAGTTTTATGCAGTATTTTGTGACATATGAGGTTAGAGTCGAGCCTCCTTCCTGTTGAAAGCAAATGTATTTATGTATGTGATACTTTCGTTTCCATGTGAATGCGTAGCTTACCGTTTTTGAATTGTCAAAGCAAGTTATATTTAATACATTTATTTATATTCTATGGTATAAAACGTCTCCATACCATAACCAACTGTATAGTTTTGTACATATATTTTGAGCATCTGACTGAGCTCTTTCATTTCACTTCACTACCTTTTTCGTCTTCCTCTTTCTTTCTTTCTCACACATTTCACCTTTGTCCATACATGTATTTCAAAATGTCTGTCTGCCTTCTGCTCTCTCACTGAGGCTCTTTCCCATTATAAGGTAGAAAGCAATTTTCTCCGTGTCCCCAACCCTTTTATGTTTTGTGCAAATGGACTCTTTATTTGATTTTTCCATTACGTCTTGGATTTCAACTTTTTCAATTTGTCTTTGACTTTTTACCTCATGAAAATTTTACAGCTCCTCATAGAATTAATATGCGCGATACATACATTTTGAGGTACATTTTTATTATATGCCTGGAAAATTATCCTCTCCTCACCTCATGCCTTATGTAATGGTATGGCGAGCTTTGAACTACCGTACCGTGATGCAAATAGAAATTCAAGGATGTGATACCATTGTATAAGTACATATAAACCTGGTTTATACTTTTATATACTTATACCTATATGTGTTTTAGATTGTCAAACTTACAGTTTTTGTGTATAATGGACATAAAGGGTAAACTTACTACTTCTAATATTGAGTAGTGTTAAAGTCGTTGTATGGCGCTGCATTTAAAATTTAGTGTCATTAGTCAGTGTATAATAACGTCTGCACTATTTCCAATGCTTTCTACCTCCGTCCGACTGTGAATTTGTTATCTCATGAAGTCCCCATTCGCCTTGGGCGAGAAAATGTTGTTGACCGTGATGCGTACGTAATTGCATAATATATATTACCCGTCTCTGATGATTTACACAACTATACCTACAATTTACTTTTTTTGATAGCTAAAGGATGAGACTAAAATATACACTGATAATGATATTCTGTCTCTATATGCGTTTGCAAAAACGTTGTAAAAACGGGTTTGGTTTCAAAGCGTGGATTGCTAGATAACGATAGAGCATAGCATTAACATTGAATCGAACGTATTACTGCTAAGCCAACTGCCACTGCCATCTTATTCTTGGCACATAGCTCAAGTACATTTTGACTGATGATGAAGAAGCATGGCAATATTTTAGATTTTAGATAGTATGTCACACCTGTGACAGGTTAAGAGATGAGAAAACTCATCTTACTGCTATATACCACTCAAATGCATTTAACGTCTACTTCTACATAAAAGCGACCTTATCTTAACATGAGTGATGCATCCCGAATAGCTAGTCATCAAAACATTAAATTCAAAATGACAAGAATAATTTAAAAATATATGTATAGTATGTAACATATAGGAAGTAGTATCTGCATCTATATTGGGATCAGAATTCGCTTGGTTCTTTTTTTATCATATTCTAAGAACTACATTTAGTATGTCAAAAGGGGGAAACGGTAAAGTCGGAACGATCCGAGTTCAGAATTCACTGAAGACATAGTAGTGATAAGGGATGTATATTTGCATGTTTGTATGTAAGCATGACCAGTCTCAATATTTACTTAAAATGTTCCAAACTCAAGTGCAAAAGCATTTGCTCTCTGTGTAAACAGATGGAGAAGGAAAGTTAGCATAAGTTTTGTATATTGGAGTCAAAGGTGAAGGAGGCAATGGTGAAGGATACAGTTTCACGATGTTGATAGTAATAACGTAAAGTCTACGCTTTCATACTACTATTTTCAGCAGTAGGCTCGCCTTCCACCCGCAGTTTAATAGTTTAGCCCTAATCCTATATTCTGACTCTACTCCTACTGCACCTGCTTTCGTATTTGGTTTCGTCTGGGTCTGAAGAAAACAAATATTTGTACTTTTCAAGATCAAATCACAAAGGTTCTCAGCATAAATATTATTGGATGATAGAGTTAGATTTACTCATTAAATCATCAACGAATTTGCATTTATAACGTGTTTCTTTAGATAAGCACCAGTACCAGCCTTCAATATTTGCTGGGGCTTTCTGCATTTAAAGTCATGAAAGATTGTCTGCTTGGATTCGAATAGTTTTAAATCAACGCGGGATCTTTTAGTTGAAATAATGCATAGGAAACTAGGGATAATAAAACATTTGTTTAAATGCAGCCCTAACAGTAAGATTACAGTCTTAGCAGCTGTAACTGCTATAAACCTGCGTATATTATCATCCTTAGTACATATTCAATTTTTGTAAGAAAAACAAAATTGTTTTTAATTCCCCTCAAAAACTAAAATTTGATGTTTTGACCCGTAACTCATTGAGTATACACACAATCTGTGTGGCTTATAGCATCGTCGTTTCCACAGCGTTGATATTTATTTCCGGCTTCCTCGTTTTAATTACAATAATACGAAAGAAGATGCTTTAATTCAGTTTAACTTTGATGCAGGACACGATTTTTAAAGAAATTTTTATACAATATTTGACGTAATATTTTATGGAAATTCCCGTCACGGAGAACAGACCACACATAGCATACTATATATATTAAATCTAGTATTCTATGATATCGTCTGTGAAAAACCAAAATGACCCGTATCCATTTTTTGCTAAAACAAATATCAACTATCTACAAAAATATTCAAATATGTCTTGAGAGCATTTAAACAGAACATCTTGGACTTTTCAAGAATGTGTAAATAGAACATTTTACACTTTTCAAACACATGGAATTAGAACTTTTTTCACCATTGCAAAAACATGGAATTAGACATTTTTGAAGTTTTTCAATATCAAGTAAATAGGACATTTTACATTGTTGAAAAACATGAAAATAGAACATTTTACGTTTTTCGAAAACTCCTAATTAACATTTTACGCATGTTTCTCATTTTTTTTATGACATAGCTCGATTTGATTCTAGCTTAAATTGGATATGGGTCATTTTGGTTCTTCACTGACAATATACATATTATGTTTAAAATCCATGGTAAATTAAATAGTGGCGGGTTCGATTTTCACATGAAATGTCTATCATTAGCAAGAAAATATATATAATTTATCATTAGGCATATATATACAATCTTATGGCGATCTAAAAATATCCGAATTTTCATGTAGCTGATCACAAAATTCCGTTCCCAATTTGGAATGACAGACACGAGCGGTAGATATTTTCCATGTAATTATGCATCCATTGGGCGATGCAATGATGTAAGGCAAAAGATTCTCCTGTCATTGTCATTCACATTTGTTCCAGGTGAGCAGGTACGTCCTAGTCTATTTGAATTTGAACTTGTGACGTAAGTAAGAAAGGAATGCAACAGCTACAACGATGACATAGATTTTTTGCAAACTTTGAAAATTTGGATTCTACTCAGAACTAGACTATATAGGAACTAGGGATAAAGAAATATTGACAAAAATAAAAAGCATATGGTAAAAGCAGACTTTGTGTTACCCAGTTTCACACTGTCACTTTTTCTAAGAAGGCTAACAAAACGGGATATTTTCTTCACCTCAACTTGTCTGTATACATTTGGAATTTGAAGAAAATGAGGACAGGGACAGGGACGGTTGGGCAGGTCGTGTAGCTATAGGAATTTATGTTGGTTGAGCTTGTATAGTATTTTTGTGAGGATCGTGTATTTGGGTATTGGGTTGAAGCACACTGGAGACTGGAGACTGGGACAGAGGATTGGGACTTACATTTTGTCTGCATAAAACTAAAACTATAGAATAGAATATATGTACTAATAGTGGTTGGATTGGTTCGAGTTGGATGTTGGATTTTGGATTTAAAAATATTTTACAGGTTCGTTCCTCCTGGTTGAATAAGACTCAGCACCCGGATAACGACAACTTTATCCTAGATTCACGGGCTTCAGCCCCCCAAACTCCTGACAGTCTACAGTCTATATATTGCATCAAAATCCGATCTTGAAGCACAAGCCGAATCCAAATATCCAAATCCAACTCAAACATAAGCCATGCTTCCAGCAGGCTCTCTCCTTCAATTTTTTTTTTCATTTTCTTCCATTGTACTTTCACTTTCTCATCTTCATTCAAAGTTGAGCCATTTCCATCTGTACCCCTCCCTATACATGGAATAAGAGAAATATATAAAGGAAATGGTATTTATATTTTTCATGTGGAAAATATTTGAATTCGGCAACCTTAAAACTCTGATAATAATACAGTCTGTAGGATAGGAAGAGAGTACAGATTTAGTTTCCCTTCAGTTGTCTTGTTATTGTTACCTTCAGTTCCATATATTCAATAGATTTTGTCACAAATAGTTCCTATTTCAATTTTTATAAAATATACTTTCTCCAATTTTTACTTTCTCCATGTCATTTCACTTTCACTTTTTACGGTTACTGTATTTGAATTGTAGTTTGATTGAAGCTGTAAAACTTTGTAAAACTGTATTCATGCCATTTATAGTTTGCTCTAAAAAAATGGTTCGCCCGCGTTTATTCAATAATCAAAGTCAGGGTTTTAAAATGAGACGGGTTTGTCGTTCATCGCTCTATCTTGTAATGAAATACGAGAATAAAAGGAGCTTATTTTTACTCCCTTATTCTGATTTGTCTCCTTTTATCATATGTATCTCTCAATTCTAATTTGAAGTTATTCTCATGTTTAGATGATTAGAGGAGCTCACAATTTATATCCATTTCTTGTCAACTTTCATCACATCCACATTCTACATATATATTGCATTTTAAAGATAATTGTAACTGGAGTGGATGTTCCACATGCGTTTATTATAAGTAAAGCGTGAAATTTGAAAAATAATGAAAAATACATGTAGAGAAAGTACAAGAAAGTTTGGTGAATAAACTAGACGTGAGCATATTTGAATACATGAAAATTTCAAAGGCAGATATTGGGGAAAGTATCATGCATAAATACTGTAACCATTCCATGTCTGAATGGGACGAACAATAAGAAAGATTTGATTCCCAGATGTAGTTTGAGATTTGTATAACAATTCAATATATGATGTCGCTGGGATTTTTATTGAAGGAAATTACATGGCTTATAATTAACACAGTCGGATATGAAATATACATGAAAAAATTCTTATG
>JAQFZE010001827.1:0-16422 GCA_034695245.1 Dicyrtomina saundersi | reverse complement strand
GTTTCGTATACTATACTATATACTATACATACTATACTTGCTTAAACGCCACTACAATATTTAAATTAAAAGCCCACAAGAGTAAAAAATAAAATACAGATCTCATAAATAAATACAAAATACAACACACTGCACTGCCACAACGAGGATCTCGCCGACAGCGACTTCTTTTCGTAGCTTAGGTCTACAATATAACTCGAACGTGAATGTCAAATATAACAAAACCATTTGCATATTAGACAAGAGATAGGAACTATACAGATGATATTAATAAGTTTATATAAGTATTGGCCCAGGCGACTCAGGCGAGGCAACCCCATTTAATGGAAAACACTGACATACCTTTATTTACTTAAAAACTCTTATTGCCTCCTTTTAAAAATTTAATGTTTCACACCGCCAAAACAGCCAGCAGTGTAAACAATAAAGACTCAAAGATCGTATAACTATATATTAACTAATGAATTCAAATTATCTTTTTAATAGACATGACGACACACTAAAAAACATCTCCTGCTGACCTGAACATTCCCGACACTTTTAAACTTTAACACCAATGCTCAATGTATGACTACAATATAGATAAAAAAACTGAATTTATTGAAGCCACAACTTTCTCATACAAAGAAAAATACCTACCCACCTACAAATAGAGTAACACATACTTAACTACATTGTCATCGTCACTCGACAGACTACTGTCTGCAGTAAGTATCCGTGCAATACGAAGAGCTGCATCAATAATAAATAATATTAACGCACCATTAAAGAAGAGACAATGTTTTTTATCTTCAAGCTCAATTCCCTCCCCACGCTCGCCTCGTTAAAACTTTAATGTGTAATCAAATAAATAAAATAATAACGGCCGCTCTCTCTGTAATGTATATGCGTGAGCATGGAGCTCAGCCTATGTAATTGTTTGTTGTTGTGCTAATAAATTGAAATAAAGTGTATCCAAGAGAAATACCGTTCGCTTTGAACAGTGTTTGTATCTAGATCCAGGCACGTATATATTATGCAAATGAATTAAACTGCAATATCCAAAAATCCTGCCCTTATAGACGTAAGGTACTTAGGTAGGCACCTACTACTGCTATTATGAACTAAAGCTAAAGGTGCAACAGTGCGTGCGAGATGGATTTAAATAATCTCAAATCTCAAGCGTATTTCAATCTAGGTACAAACCCTTTTGGCGTATAATTTATACTATTTACTGCGAAAAAGGGTAATAAAAACTTGACACCTAGCGTACTTGCCCCATACATTATTTATGGTTCCGAGAGTCTACACCTACTATGTACATACCTACATAAGATAGCATTACGCAAAAATGTCGGATTCAACGTAAAGGACACCTTTAGGCGTTACCCGAAATTTTATTTCCTTTCATAAATCATAATTCCACTTCCTTCAGATTCGCAACATGCACGTACCTACCCTTTTAGACGAAAGAAATCTATAGAATATCCTGCAAGACTTCGCGTCTACATCGATGTACCTGCTTCTTATCTTAATAATATTACTCGAAGACTGCGACCTCTACCACTATTATTATTGTCTAATAAAATAAATGATTACCATCATTATTTTCTGCTGATCATGGAAAACTCACAAGAATAACACACACACACACATACACTTACTTATACAGTAAGTTATCGCTTCCTTTCCAGACAATAACTGACAAGAAAAGAGGCGAAAAGTAAAGGGATGTGATGTGCCTCCTTAAGCAGCAATGTCAATTTAGGTAGGTAGGCATATTTAACATTACACTGACATTTACACTTTAATCCAGCCTCTTCAAAATAATAAAACATAAAATCCATTAGATGAAAAATTGACAATATTATCCATTTAAATTTTAATTTCATATGTAGTTTCTCTCACGGTCACCTCAAAACAAAAAATCATGATTCATAGCTTATGATATACATACGTGTCCGGGTCAGACAAACGGGACGCGGGAATATGGCAACCCTGATTGCTAAGTACCTACGATGGAATAGAAAATGGGAAAATGGGAACTAAAGCTGACTAGTAAAATCACCCGGCCGCCGGGCAGTAAGCAAGCCAAGGAAAATCTATGTGCTCATGATCTTAAAAAAAAATGGCCTTCATGAAACGGAGGCTTCCCATCCCATGTGATGAGCAAACCATCCTTGTTCCGTCAACCGTTCGGATGCTATTACAAAACTACCCATACATACTTTGTACAACCAGACAAAATGCCTCAAGACTCTGCTGGAAATGACATTGTGCATTAAAATGTTTACTATGGAGACATGAAGGTCTTTCCTACTTTCTTACGATATTATTATTATGTACCACGTATCATCCCCAATCCCGGGCGAAGAAGGGGCTTGGACTTCAAATATACTAAAAAATGTCTTAAAAATTTAAAAAGTATCTGAATTTCTTATAATTAGCAATTTCATTTTATTACTTGGCATAACAAAACTAATAAATTATAAAGTTACATATTTTGTATGCAGGTCGATACATTGATGTGTGTATTCTGATTCTAAATTCTAAAGTTAAAAAAAAGTTTAGATGACATAAAAATATACAGCTATAACATATAATATATATAACATATATATTTTAATAAAGTTGCCCTTCTCTCAATGTCAGTATTGACCATTAGACCTTGATTTCACTACCAACTTATATATAGGTAAGTTATCTATAGGTAAACTGCGATTTCACACAGTTTTATCAATAAGGTAACTTAAAAATATATATAGATAAACTGTTGATGGTTATCGCGATTTCACTACTAAAGTATCCGTAGATATCTTTTGTGACCCTAAAGTTTAAATAAAATGTGACGTGACACCAGTTGGAAGTATGTCCCGGGTGGAATTTCATTTTTAATTTGATTGAATCGATTAAAAAATGATAAAAATTTACAATTAGTAGCAATAGCTACTATGTACTCAAAAGTTGTCTTAATTAATCGGCAACGTAAAATTCAGTATACGAGGTTAATAAGGCTATAATAAGGACATTAACGTTGTTGCGGGACAAATTACTTGTTCTGTTATTTCCATATATGTATTTGGTTTTCATTTTCAGAAAACTTTTGATTAAAAGCTGAATTATTTGACTGAATATAACGTACCTAATCAATTAAAGAACTATAATTCTTGGGAGGAAAAAATATTAAACCAAGAACATAAAAGGTAATGTCAATTCAAAGCCCTACCCAAGACACAATATGTAAATCACGACTCAGCCAAAAAAGACAAAAAATCTGATCAATTTATGAAACTTGCGCCAAAACGCAAGAATATACAGAAAAAACTTAAATACACTATCTATAGATAGTGCAATTTCACTTGCACTTTATCTATAGAGAGAGAGAAACTTACCCATGGATAACTTTTAACCATAGATATAGGGACATATCCCCGGCATACCTGCGATTTCATTCACTATCCATGCATAACTTACAAACCTATAGATAAAGTTATCCATGGGTAAAGCTGGTAGTGAAATCAAGGTCTTAGTTTCAGTAATTTTGTGACATAACTCATGTCACGATATAATTATTAAAAGCACATATCGCAGCTATATACAAATATAATATTTATAGGCTTGGATCTACAATCTCGGACTTTCATATATTTTAATATTGGGCAAAATAATCACTGGAGAGAAATTAGCATTGTACAAAATACATCTCAACTTCTAAAGCGTAAGCATAGCTAATCCAAAGGAAACACACAACTTGTCACGTACAGATACTTGACTGAAGGATGTAACCCTGGAAGGCATCATGAAGTGCCTACTTGGACTATAATTGGAATTTGGAATTGAAATAACAATTTTAGGAAATTCGTTCTACAAAAATCTAATGAAGCCAAAAAAATCAAGCCGCCTCTGATTCAACATAAAAATTCATTGTATGAGTCATTTGAACTAGATACGTTCCACTTGTTATCACATCATTCCTAAAATGATATCATCCTGGTATGTCAATGTATCTGCATATCTGCATTGTGTTCAAAATGCCTGTGAACACTAAGGACGACATCATCTTTATTTCTTTAGTACAATAATAATTCTATTGCTACAACTAAATTCCTGTATATATATGCTTATTGCATTCTATTTGCAAATTAGCATCATTACTTTATTTTCTTCCATGATTTAATTTATCTAATGAAAAAAAGAGTTATTAGGTATAATAATTTGAGTCAACTTGACACTAAAACCTTTGCAAGATGTTTGAAAACACACTCCATTGCAATTAAATTAGTGTACACGAATAAATGCAGAACAATAATTGTTTTATTTCCCCATTTCCTTCTAACACTGTACAAGGCATACTAAATCAAAAATAGTACTATGTTGATAGTTTATGACCCTATATAACCTTATAATTGGCTAAACAAGCTTTTTCAAGTAATGCCATTATGAATGACCGATCGGAGAATAAGATTATTTAGTGCAAAACTATTCCTCCCATTTCCATTAAGCACAAACCTAAACATGGTGTATTATTATATTAATTATTTGCCCCGTTGACAATAGCATCCATTTACACAGCAAAAAAAGTTGAATTAACATCAAGGTAAGTATAATTAAATTATATACCTGAACTTGAACTTGAGTTTGCGTTAGATGATGAGGATGATGATGATGATTTGTCGTTAGATGAATTTCCCCAAATGGGTAACTTTAAGAGCTTCTTAAAGCTGCTACTTCGCTTGAGCGAACCAGAACGTCCCTCATGAAGTTCCATAAAGACGATGTACTGAACATCCATTCACTTCGGGTACAGAAAGATACTCGAAGTGTTCTGTGGAGCTCTTGAAACAATAATAATGATGCCCACTATGGAATACAAGGTAGTAATTCCAGGAGTGAGGCAGGACTACCTTAATTGTCACCATCCACAGATTTTAGAGTCCGTAAATATAATTGTCTGTCTTATTATTTACAATAAATGCTATAAATGTCACCGAATATCGATATTTATATAGTTGACACAGTTAAGTTGGCTGAATGAGGAAAACAATGGATACTCAAACTCAAATGAAGAACACTGATGACACGGCACCTTTCACTTTTACTGAATTACCGCCTAGTTAGGTAGTTTCCACTATTTTGTATACGCAAAAAAAAAATTCTCGATCCGTTCACACCACTCACTATATAGCTTTGTTGGCTTTGACCTGTAATACTAAACTAATGGTTACTACCAACTCTGGTTTCCCATGCCATGAATAGACTACTACTGGACGATTAAGGATATTGTATCTGTGTCTGGCTATGTGTTTCTGCGGAGTTGACGTCGACAGTCGACAAGTTAAAGTTAGAATGAATACTTAAGTAGATTCAAAAGGGAAACTGCAGCTGGTTAATTCTAAAGACAGTCAAAAGAGACGATACACACTCAAGTTCTAATTAAACTTTCCTAAAAAAAGAAGAACAAAGAGTTAAATTATTGTGAGACAACTCTGGGAGAAATAAAAGATCTCCCGACTCCGACTGTCCATGTGGTGTACACCTAGTAGGTAGATGTACGTGCGGAAGTCGGGGTCTGGCTGTTGGAAGGATCAGAACTGGCGGTACTCATATCAGTAGTCGTAGGTATATTCGTATATTTGATGAAATGAAACTTGCCAGGAGACTCGGGAAACTAACCAAGCAAGTAAAGGAAGGCAAAAGCTATAGGATGTCCATAGCTTTTGCTGATATCTCGGCATACATAGAGAGAGAGCGAAGAATTGTCCCAAACCTCCTATTACAACTACTACCTATCCACTTCTCTCTCCACTCTCCCTAAATAATCGGAAGAAAATGCACAAGCGCCGGGTGGCTCCTTCGATCCACGGAGAACGTGCAAGAGAGAGAGAGAAAGAGAGAGTCAGAAGAGGCAACGTCAACGTAAAAGGACAGCCAACAACTTGGAGTCAGCGGCAGAGAGCCCGAACCGGAGCCGGGTACCCTCTTTCATTCGACTTCTCCCTCTCTTTCCCGGCACTAGATCTTTTTTGGAGGGTTAGAATTTTGATTTCGTGCAAGGACAGGAAACAAAGGCACGAGCAGAAGGAGGAAAAGAAAGAAAGAACGAGCGGAGGCAGAGAACACAGGAGACTCAATGTACGAAAAATATCAAAATGTCATGAGCATGGCCATTCTAAAACGCTATCCTTAAACCATCGCAACGGCAATCCAGATCAAGACACATACATATTTATATTCCACCTAAAGAAGTTTTATTTATACATGATGGAAATTGGTAATACCAACTAAATATGGTGAGAATAGCTTCTAACCGCATATACCACTAGAGGCTATAATTATACAACATTACTGTTTTGGCTAGACTAAGATCAGCGTTGTATGCGAAAAATGGCGTGATGAATTAACTGACTATTTGTGCGCTTGAATGTATGATCAACTTCTTCTCGCTCGTAAATAAATGTCGATTGTTTAACTGCAGAATTGTATTGATAACAAGAAACTACTAGTTTATTAAACAAGTAAACTTACGAAGAAAG
Organism: Dicyrtomina saundersi; assembly: GCA_034695245.1. Classification (NCBI taxonomy): domain Eukaryota; kingdom Metazoa; phylum Arthropoda; class Collembola; order Symphypleona; family Dicyrtomidae; genus Dicyrtomina; species Dicyrtomina saundersi. The sequence goes on along the minus strand of JAQFZE010001827.1, from coordinate 9,910 downwards.
AACGAAGATTTAAGACAAAGAAAGGTTTGAGCTGATTGCTGTAATATTTGATTTTACAAAGTAATTTCTAACAGCTTGAGAAAGGCAGAATATAATCACCCCCATCACCATCACCATCCTATTAAAATTTGAAGTATTCATAAGCATAGCCGTCCTCAGGAATTCCCACTAAACCTTGTGTGCGCTTCTCTTCTCTTAGTTTTAAAATATTTAAACTTTTTTTTAACATCAATCGATGCGCTTCCATGTTTTGTTTTTTTCTTTTAACAAACTATATGACATTTTATGTTTTGCAATTTTTGTGACCGATTTAAACTTTTTGCTCTAACCCAATCATGGCCTTCCAATTCAAATGTTCAATTTGTCGCCAACCCTGATTAGAACAGAGCAAGATAAAAATTATGTATTCTGCTTTCAAGTTAGATTGAGCATATAAGAATTTAAAAACTGATACCAATATTTTTAAAAAAGAAAAAATACTTGAGCTTAACAAAAAATTATTTTTAATAATTTATAATAAGGATTTAAATATAATAAAGTTAAGATATTAATTTATCTCTGCCGAGAAATTAAATTTTTTATAGGTTTTATTTAGCAAGGCATAAAACCATTTAGGCCACAAACCATAAAGGCATTTAAAGTGCAACTAAGGCCATCCTGCTGTAAAATTATACCCTAATAAACATAACCCGAGTGAGCCCTGATGGAAACTTTGCCCGGTTGAGGCCTGGTGGAAGCATTACCAAGCCTCAGAATGAATTAAAACATTTACTTGCGTATTGTATTTATCAGTAATATTAGAGATAATCGGGAATTAACTAAAATTATATCATAAAGACTGAATTGTATAAATTATAGCGATTTGGAGCTTAGAATTACCTTCAAAACATCAATAAATTATGTAAATCTTCAGAGTCGATAGAATCTTACGACAATATGCAATTCAATACCGTAATGCGTCCTGGCAGTACTCGCAATAGTCAAATCTTCTTAAACGCACTTTATGATTTTTAACACAAGAAAAACGGGACGCCAATGGAATTTCCGCTCGTTAATTATGCATGCAAGAAAATGATTCAAAAGTCATTACAAACCTGTTTCAATGTCAGCGGATGAAATAGAAGTACTTAAGGACAAGCTGTCATCCGGCCATTTTTTAACTGAAAAATGAATTCAAAACATGAGATTTACGAACTAATACAAACCTGTTAAACATAGGATGTTTTAACATGTAACTATCTAATCTTATTTGGAACACCGTAAAGCCTCTATTTGGTCAATAGGCCACGACTTTACTCGATGGTGGAAACTTGAAGTTTTTATTTTTGTTCTTAAAATTAAACCCTATTAGATGTTTACAGGTCAAATATGAAGTTTCTCATTTCTCCCCATATGGTGTAAAACTGAAGACAAGCATTCTGTGCGAAGGTTTCTGATCCATATATTTCGAAAATATTGACCGATTTAGACAAAAATTGGGATACATATGGTCCACACCAAAATATTAGGGCGTTTTAAAAAAATGTGTTTCTTGAAAATGGTGTAAAAACAATTCGCAGTCTCAAAACTAAATTTCTTGGTTTCGCGCCAAATCAACCCAACACGACTCCGGCAGTCGCAAAAACACATTTTGAAACTTTTTTGTTAGTTTAATATTTTTGATTTGACCACTCCTTACGTCAAAAACATTTGTTTTACATTTATACTTTACACATCATCACATTGTTTGAAATGTTCAAAAAAATGTTTTTGACGTACGGAATGGTCAAATCAAAAATATTAAAAAGTCAAAGTTTCAAAATGTGTTGTTACGACTACCAGAGTCTTGTTGAGCTGATTTAGCTCTGGAATTTATATTTGCAATATAAAAACTACAAGTTTCAACCATCGAGTTAAGTCGTGGCCTAATGACCAAATAGAGGCTCTATAAAGCTACAATATATTTTGAATGGCGGTGATACTAATTGCATGATAGATTCTATTGTATAATTTTTCTTCTTTAGGAGTAAACAAAACAACATCATATTTAAGCTATTTCGGATATGATAAAAGATATTTGAATTATCTTCATATAAATACCTAATTTTTTCAATATACTTGTTTTGAAGGAAAGAGAATTTAAATATAATAGGTTCCCATATTGTACATTTAGCGTAATATTAAGATTATAAAATTGAATATGCATACTTACATATTATTGACATAATACCGAAACAAATAAATCAGAGTTTAAAAGTTGCAAATAGTTGGATTATTATATCGCAGTTGAAATTGCACAACATAAAAGCAGAATGGTTTTCACATGTAGTGTTTTAACTTACTTGACCAATTTGAACTCACTCTCCGCTTAGGATCTCTATCAGGTCTAATTTTTTCCTTCAGCCTTCGGAATTTTTCATTGGCTTTATCTTTCTTATGTATCCCAACGCAATTATCTTGAATTTGATGCAAGCAGTTACGGTGGATATTTACATTACAATCTATCAAAACAATGGTATAATAAAAATATCAATCGCAAAGTCCTGAAGCTGATTATGATCACTTAGACTATTTATTCTAATAATGATTTCATTTTTGTGGCTTTGCATTTACTATACAAAACAACGTAATTTTTAAAAAACATATAAAACTTTGAAGTACTACGTTTGCTGTAGAAATCCTGACAAATTTTAACTAAAATTAAAAAACGTTTTCATATTACAGTACCTCAGTATTTAACTTGGTTGAACGTACGCATACGATACACAGTTGGTATAAACATAAAATGTATTTCTGGCCTATAATTACCTAATTAATCTTCTATGTTCGTGTTTCTACGTCGGCCTGCTATTCATGTATGCCTTAAAACACGGTTCAACATTACACTTCGACTAAACAACAACAGTTTTATCCTATATCAAAATATTTACTGCATAACGACACGAACTCATAAAGTCAAAAATAGGTCCCAAATTCTCTTTGTTTAATAAAACGTATTTATCAACCTTTGCTTTGACAATAAAAAACAAAAGCACAGTGAACGAAGATAATTATTTACATCAATACTTATGCTACTAGATAAAAGAGAATTACTTCCTTGCGGATGTAAATGGTTGGCAATACAGTTATTTTCAACTAATATCAAAAAAGTTGCAGTTCTGCACATAGTGCCATGCGTGGTTAATTACTGATTTACACTTTGCATCAATCTATACAAATATTATTAAACCGAAGTAATTTGGATTAAACAGAAAAATCACCTAATTACGTAGTTCAATCAGTTAACTCAAATAAACTCACCTAAGCACTGCAAACCTTGTGGTCCAACACCCCAAAGCAGCTTGCAACAAATATTGCATTCGGTGTATGAGAAGTAATATTGGGGTATGAAATGATGTCCATTAAATGAAACCTGAAATGATCAAAATATTCTAGATTGCACACATGACATCATCTGACAAAATAATTACAAATGTTTGTTTACAGTGTCGTATTTATAGCTTCAATACTAGAAAAAACTTTAAACTAGCTAAATAAAAAAAAATTGATAGTTAAATATAATGTTTAGCATGTTTTACTTTTTTATTTTTGCTTAGTAATTTATGCCTCATGGATTTCTCTTTAGAGACAAAACTGCTACACTTTTCCACCATAGAGGTAGCTGATGCACTTCGAACTCCAAATTGTTTCTGAACAACTGTTGCTCCAGCATTTAAAATTGCAAGAGTTCTATCATCAGTTCTGTCAGAGTTCAAAATTTTCTCCCATTCTTCACTGAAATAATAAATTAATGACCATTATAGAATTTATCCGATTTTTATTTCCCGTTACTGCACCTTATATGAACATTCACATGCTCTCTTTGATATCAACACTGCATATGTACGTATAGTGTATAGTCACGCAAATATAATTTCCGTTAAATTCTCACTATAAATGCTCCAGTCTTGGCAATAGGTAAGTTTCAACTATTCGCTGCTCTTTAACTTTATCATTCAGACTATCTTCTAGCTGACTATCAGGTGGCCCAAACATACTTCCGAGACCCGCAGTTCGTTTATTTGAGAACTCTTCGAGCTGCTTATTAATTTCTTCTTTGGCTTTATTCCTGGCTTTTCTAAAAACCTACGCACACAATTCAAAAGGGTTATACAAACTTTCCTTCGACCAGAAGTAGCATCCTTAATTTTAACAAAATAATGGTTACAGTACAGTTTTGCATTAATAATGGTATGACAATTTAATCATCGAAGTCATCTTAATAACTAATATAAAAAATACATCTGGTTCTAGAACCTGTAACAACTGATAAGTGTGAAATTTTTCAAAAGTCTTGCGATCCTTCCCGGAAAACTAAGGAGAGGAAATTAGGAAAAGGATTTTATTTATATTAAACAATAAAAGAACAACAGGGGAGTACAAAAAACTTAAATCACTGGAGAGCGCAAAAGGGGAAATCGGCACCAGCATGAATACATTATTTGTTAATACGCATGTAACTGTAATAGTGGTACAATTTATACTAAACTACAGATATTTAAAGAATCATGGGAAACATTTTGCAACCATCAAAATCACTTGTCGAATATTATAACTGACAGAACAATGCGCATGTTGTTTCAAGTAACAATGCTTGAATTTTGAGTTAATACTACGTCATTACTTGCAGTTACAACCAGCCGATTTTCCCCGAATCCGTAAATAATATACTTTTAAAAAAAGCACTAAAGGAAGTAGTTAACATATTACGAGTACCCACCCTTCTCATCATTTCCTCTTTGTCAGACTCATGAACTAAACCGTCATCGATTTCCTTCGCAATATTTTCATCAACATGTGGAACAAGAAGTGGCTGTAATTTAAATAAAAATCAATGAAGTTACGTCAAAGCATTAATAGTAAATATCCAACGACTGAGACCCACAAAAACTTCAATCAAATATGTATATATATGCACTCAAGTTACGTAATGTAACCAGGTGACGCTTCAATTTGTTCACTTACCGATCCTGGAGCTGTAAATGTAGAATGAATTTCGTAGGCCCATCTTTTCATTTCTTTAATGTTCCCTTCGTTAATGTACAGACCCGTAATGAGATAAAAAAGCTGAAATATGAACACAATTTCAAATTAAACTTACTTGCCTTAAGTTGAATAAAAATAAGGTTTCAGCAATATAAGTTTTTAACTTACCAAGCTACTAGGGTCACACCTATTATCTATCACATAATTCAAGAACACAGCTAAATGTGCGTTGTGCTCCAACAGTTTTGAAAGACTACTGTAATGGCCAAAACTCTGAAAAAATATAAATAACTTAAATTAAAATATCATTTAAACTATTAGGGTAACAATTAGAATTTTACGCATTTAGCATTAGAACATAAACTAGTAACAACGTAATGCATATAAAATTACAGAGTTTAGGCCAGTATCCCGCGAAATTAAACCGTCGTCTTCTTCCATCGAAATAATATCGACGGCAGACATTGGATTCGGACGATTAGTTAAGGCACCTACTAAAGACTTCGTAGGGGAGTAATCACTAGGTGAGAAATTTAACTAAAAAACAAAACAACAAACAATACGTTTATAATCTTTGATAAATAATTTTGAAAGAGGATTTACCACAGATAAGATTCTCTTAAAAATTAATAAATGCATACATGTATTATGAGTGTACTTGCTTACATTATTATACGCATGGTTTTCATCGATAAAAACTCCACTTTCTGGATCATGTTTTCCGTACGGTGGGGGAGGACTTCCAGGAGGACTTAAGCGATTATCAACTCCATCCCAAGCACCTGAGCCCCGAGATCGGGAGTGGTTATTTTTCGTTAGGTCACTCACTGAGTCGGATCTTCTTGCTGCGGCTACGTTAAAATAAAACAACGTGAAGTTTCAACTTAAAGCTGGACACAAGTAAAGGCAATTTATACAAAGACTAAATAATACAAATGTATCCAAAGTAAACAATTACAGATAACAACTCAATTTAAAAAGCTGTTTAATAATCATCCCTAGTTTTTTCAAAAGAATATCACTTAAAAACATGATTAAATTGTACACTACATAAACAAAACTACTTTGGGAAACGACTAATATAGACCTATCATGACAGTACTGATTTGTTACCAGCGAAACGGATAGGTTAATTTTTTGCATGGCAACAAAAAAAGAAACAGTACCTGACAATTTATTCTCTGCAGCATTTAGGGCTTTTTGCATAGAAACTGGATCTGGACTTGATTTAGTCCGGTGGTGCGTTTGGGGTAGCTGCTGGCTGTGAGAATTTTGACTATTCATAGCAATGTGCGAAGACTTATTATTCACCATCTGCAAAATAAAAGTATTCCAAATTCCAACCATAAGTATTTTATACATTAACCGTAATTCTATTTGAATCACATACACTACATTCATGTTATGATGACTCAATCAATGATTTCATTTTAGACCAAAAACACACCTCGGCCTCAGATATATTTACTTAAATTGTAAATTATATTCTACTTTGCTATTTACAAAACTATTGGATATGCACCTTTATTTGTAATAACTTCAAGTTCATTTAATATATGCAAGGACTAAAATATAGTAAACTATTATTACCTAAGACCATTTTAACCAGTAGGCTTTTAAAGATAGAACTAAATTTTGGTAAAAGTATTATGCAAAAGACTTGACTATCCAACCCAAAATAATTCCTTCCACCACTGATTCTATTTGCAACTGGTTTTAACAAAGGTAAAAGAGATAGTGTAATAAATAATACAAATACTATTCCGCTGACTAAAATGCATACAACGACGTACTAGGAGCATATATGATTTTCATTTCATGGAACCAAGCATCTATTAGATATAAAAGACAAACGGGTGCGAATCTTGTTAACAACATTTTGCCCGCCACTTTAAAAAAAATAATACTAGTACTACTAATAATTCAATTTATTTCGAGTTCAAGGACTGGGTAACTATTACTCATTCTTTATAACCAGTCCGTGAATACTAAAATGGTATTACTATTGTCAATAAAACTGCAGCATGCAAAAAGCTAAAGTCACCAAAGAAGCTAATTTGTTTTACAAGTGCGAAGCATTCTTAATGAATTTGAACATCAAATTAGTTACAAAGCAAGCTTTTAAATTCAATAAACGACAAATTATTACATACAGTATTTACTAGGGCAGTATTTCTAACATTGCTAACATGCATAACTATTAATTGTTTAAAAAAGCTCTTATTTATATTTTCTGCCTTGTGAGATAAACTGTTTTACTCTTATTCTAAAGCTAACATATTATCAAGTGCGTTCAATTTTTACAGGTTACTAATTACTAGCAGTGCTTGTCCATTCGAGCTTTTCTCAGCAAATCCGCAATGTTGTTTTAGCTTCAACAATTTGACCTACGGAAAAATGTATACCTGAAGCAACAGCTAAATCTTGTAATGCCTCATTTATTCTTTTAGATTTCAGCTGCATACAGAGTGTCTCAAAATTGTAAACCACTATTTATTAGGATTCGACTTTGATTAACCTGAATCTCATGTAGATAATTAAAAACCAAAAATCGGGTGTCTCATAGTTTTCAAACTTACTTCACGGTTTTAAAATTCAAATATCAATATCTTCCTGCTTAACCTCTGAAAAATTAGTATGCGTACATTTACATATATTGCTTATGACTAAAATCATTCACATTGATCATCATGTCACTGTAGCACTTATAGCGCTGGAGAAGGCAGGTCAGCATCATGTCAACTTTTCCCTTATTTTTGATTATATGGAAACGTCATTACTTTCCCATACTGCAGTGCAAAACTTAATACTCAGGTTACTTGGGGTCACGAGACGTCCGGGAGTGAACATTACAGAGAGTTGATGGAAAGGGTTCATCAGTATGTAACTCTCGGTAAAGTCCAATCTCGGACGTCTCAAGACCCCGAGTAATAGGTTTTGCACTGTTTTGTCGGCAACTTAATTTTGCTTATGCCCGACGTCTTTATTTTTTAATTGGTTGACATTTGCGTATGTACATAAAAAAAGTTGACATAAGGTTGACCTGTCTTCTCAAATGCTACTAGTGCTACAGCGATCCGATGATCATAGTTAACGATTCTACTCATACGTAACAGATGAGAGTACCCATACAAGTTTCGTAATTTTTCATTGGTTAGGCGGGAGAAATTACTATTTGAATTTTTAAAACCGTGAAGTGAGTTTAAAATTTTAAAATATTAAGACACCCGAGTTTTGGTTTTTAATTATTAACATGAAACCCCTTGACCCAAAGCCAAATCATAATTAATAGTGAATTGTTATCCAGAAATAAATATATTGTTGCAAAATACCTTCTAGAAAGAAAGTAAAGCCTATAAACTGGGGTGAGTACATTAGGTATTATTGACAAACACATATTAGTATTAGGATGATTTTTAAGAAGGTGTTAAACAAAATAATAAAAAACCAAATCAAGAAAAAAGACACAAGCACTTCATTTAAATGTAAAAATAAAATTTAAAACTGAAGCAAAAATTGCGCAGTCTAACTTTATTTGTTGATAACATCCTGACTTAGCAGAGGAGTGTGTAGGCGCCACGCTGAATGAATTTCGTTCCGTAGAAAGCAAGGTAAATATACGCAAATTCACACATGTATGAGTTTAAAACATGCTTCACTATCAATGTTAAATTTTAATTTTCATCGGAATCCGTGTGTATAAGTCAAACCTAGTGCTGACGCTGACTCACATTTTGTCAACATTCAACTTTACTAATAATATTTTGTGTGTGCCTCTCTATGTCCGTCAAACTTAAACTTACATCACTGTTAGTGGGTGAATGATAAGATTTCTGCCCAATGCCAAAAGACTGACTGTTAGTAGTACTGTTTAAGTTAACTGGTGAACCAATGTCAAGTCCAACTCCAAACGGGTCATGAATGGAGTAGCCCGGTGGATTTACGAATGGATGGTCGACCGAAGATGAGAATGACTGCGAGAAGGAACGTGGAGGGAGGGGTGGCGGAATATCAGGATGTTCCCACGAGGACCTATGACTGCTGGGGTAACCCGGAATAACCGACTGAACACTCAAAGGATTCCGATTTCTCTGACCAGAACTGGTAGTGGCTGTAGAATTCGATGATGACAGGCTCCAACCACTTCCTCCACCACCACCACCCGCGGGCTGCTGATGTGGCTGAAAAGCAACCGAGTGGTGAGACTGAGGAGTCGGGTTGAATGGGGCTGGACTGTGAAGCTGTTAATCATACAAAAAGACCAAACCACCAATTCCACTCATTAGCCAAGAACAATCACCGCAACAACAAAAAATACAAATAAATAAAAGACTAAAAAAGGAAAATTAATTACGAATAAAGAACAGCCAAATAGCTTCGAAACGCCATACCACAACACCCAGCAGGACAATAACTAATTTACATTACTTTTAGTAATTAATATTATTATAAGTTTTTCACTTATTAGACTAATGTTATGTACTACGTTATTGTTGAATGAGCACAGTAAATTAATATTTTATTATAGCAGGGAGACTTACGTCCACGTCCCTACAAACAACAATTATTATTTCCCATCAAAACAAACTCACTTATTTGTGAATTTTACAGTAATCGTAGACTAGCCTTACTACAACTCAAGTTAGGAAATTTATTATAGTTTTTTTTACTATACACGGTACATTAATTAAATGTAACGTACCTAATTAAACTATTACACTCTGAACCTGATCAACCGCGTAAGGCCAAGCCTTTTCAGTGAAATTACGAGAATTAACGACCTACTCGAATGGCAAATGTACTGCCTAGATACAAAAGTATCTCACATATAGCTTAATTGAATTTAATAGTATTTTTGTTTCAATATCACTATCTTTTACGATCCAAATAAACACAATATCATAGT
>JAQFZE010001826.1:0-16425 GCA_034695245.1 Dicyrtomina saundersi | reverse complement strand
GTAATAATGGCGGTATGAGGGTATTCTATACATAATAGCGATGATTACATTAATTACGACGTAGTTTTAACATTTTAGTTTTATATTCACATAGATTTCCTTATCCATTTGTATATTATCCATGCCGTTTTTGAAGGTGTAAAATATACGGAGATATACCTATATTATGTACTGTATTGCAGTATTGCACCTTACATAGCAGCGATAGAATGAAGTGTAATTTTTTTTATTATTCAGACTAGAGTTACGAGATACTGTGTTTGTGTGTACCATGTGCACCACGTGTAAATAATAACTTTTGTTTGTATACTTATGTTATTTCATTTTTTATCAAATTAGATTTAAAGCGTGCTATAGATAAGAGAAGAAAGCTGAGTGAGATCATTAGTTCTAGTTTTGTACGTAAAAGGTAAAAATTATTGTAAGTCATTAATACGCAGTGTGTAGATTTTAAATTCAATTCTTTCTGTCCATCTATCCTTCTGTAAAGTAGTTATTCCATAGGGTTTACAATGGAAAACAACGATAATAGTGTACCAAAACAAAGGGAATTCTTTTTTATGGTAATGGTAATTTAGTTTGATAAGTTGAATATTGTCCAAATATTACGAAATAATAAATTCAATTTATCAATATGAATATTATCATTAAAAATGTTGTTGTACTGATCTACTGGTTACTAACTACGTGTTATGTGTGAGCGTAGCTACTGAAATGATATACGATAAATATAAAGTATGGAAAGTTTAAAAAGATATTATTACTATGAAGTATGAAATCAAAGCTTAAAGGGTACAGATTGGGTTTATATGGTTTTTTGTTTTAGAGTACTAATTAATACCGTCGTGTAAGTATGTGTAAGCTTGCAGTGTTGAAGTACCTACCTACCTACATATATATATATCGTAATTACGTGTAAAAGGGAAAGTGGAAATATTTACCCGATTTTTGTAATATAATCCGATTCGGATTTTAGTCACCTCTGTAAATAAGCATAAATCGGTCGCGCATCAAAATAATAATAATTATTACTACTAATGATTACCACGGAAAATAATATATAAGTAGTGTTTTTATTAAGCTATATAGAAGTTTACAGCTCCAATAACCACGAACACAATTTTGCGACAACTATAGAAATTGTACTGATCACAATATTACCCTGCGTAATTAATATTAAATTACTTAATTAATGTATACTGCTAAATGCAAAACTATATATGTATAAGGCATGTGATTGAAATCGTAATCATATTTTTTACGTGTACTTTAATTTTAATACTATGGACGATGCGTCAAGATATGCGGAAATGTAAAACATACACAAAATGAATAAAAAAAACATTTAAAATCAAATCACCAGTGCCATCACCGTTACAAAATTGATAGTTTAAAGAAATTGGATAGTAATATTGTAATGATACAAATAAACCCCGGGTCTCGGGCAAAGTTGAACATAGATCACGGGTCTAATAGTTCCTGGGTCTCCAATAGATCCTGGATCTCTAATATATCCCGAAGTCTCTAATAGATTCCGGGTTTCTCTAATAGATCCCGGGGGTATTGCTAATAAATCGGTATACGGACATTTGCAACCCGGACATTTGCTACCCGCACAATTTCTACCTGGATTTTTATTTCTACCAAACCTAGGACATTTACTACCCATAATCTAGGACATTTGCTACCCACAACCAAACCTAGGACATTTGCTACTCATTTCTAATGTAGGAATAAATTGCACGGACAACTATTTATGAGTGTATCATGATAACACGGCATAGTTAAAATAGATTGTTACTACCTATCTACATAATTTACCGGAATTTTGAAAAATTTGCAATACTGGACCAATTTCATCGAGCCATATATCATTCGAAAGGTGATCACTAGTAGAATTCAAATAACGGAACGCGCCATCATTATCACAAAACGTTTTCAAAATAACGGTGTTTTAATTTTTCAATTTCGCCTAAAACGTGTTGTATGGGCTACAATCTAAAAACAAAAAAAAGGATGTCTGCTTATTTTGAAGAGTTTTTAAATGATATATCCCGCGTTAAAATCCGTTAACGTTTTTTAATTTTCATTTATGTTTTTTCGAAACCATTTAAAAACTATTAACTATTTTGCTAGTAACACCAAGTTATTTAGATTCGCCTAATTATTTCAATTCGAACGGTATATCTGTTTTGTGTAAGTTCATTGAGTTAACGGTCGAAATCTTGAGTTAACACAATATTTAAAGATTTGGCGGGAAATTTAAGAATTTGGATTCTGAACTTTTGGTTTTATAACAGAATTTGATTATAAATAAGATTTTACGCAGCTTTTTGAGAATATAAAATTTTATATTATATTTTTTTCCCAGCCTTTGGCAGGGCTCCTTCGGCTGGGGAAAATATAGCCTAAATTTTTCCAGTTAACTGTTTTAAGGCAGCTTAAGGAGCCTGGTTTAATGTTTCTTACGCATCAGCAGTAATTTTTCACAATTAACTTTGACTGTTCCTCGGAAGGGTTAGACAACGACCCAAGGTCGTCTAGGGCTTATATACCTTTTTTGGGGATAAAAATAGGGATAAAACATAGGGATGAAACCAGGGGATGAAACATAGGGATGAAACATAGCCGGACGTCCGAAGCCTTACACCCTCCCGCCTCCCATATTCGACATCCTTCCCGTATTTTGTAACACTTGTATACAATAATTGTCTGAATTATTAAAATTCACAATTATAATGCCCTGTACATTTTGGTTTTAGGAATTCCTGAATTTCGCTATACAAGTGAACTTTAAGTTTCAGTACGTCGTCGCAAACATAAGTACTTAATTATATATCTTAATGTAATACACGTACTGTAGAGGTATAAAACTCTGAGCATAGTCGCAAATCTTGGGACACTGAGAACATGGGAACATCAAAAATCGACATCGAAATCGATTATCCAAATTCAATAAATAATTCTAATTCAATCAGGTAATCAGAATCATCAATAAATATTAGTAAGGAAATTACAAAATCATCTGCCAACCCATTAAACACATTTTTAAGCCCCATCACTAAGCCAAATTAAAAATTCTTTCTTTTGAATTTAAGTGATAACGATAATAATTTTGATTTTATTTTTAATAAATAATTATAAAATAGAAAATTATACACGAATTCATATTATTGGGATAGGGTCATAAGGATGCAATGGAATAATATTATTACAATTTATAATTTGTGAACAAAGTTGCAAATATTATGGTTGGTGTGTTTTTAACAAAGGGATAGTTTAAGTAAATCTGATTTTGTTACATTAAAAAATAAATAAGTTGCAAAATATGGATTAAATGTGCTCTTGCTTGTTCATCCTAATCATTGAAGACTTGCACTTGATTGACCACTGGGAACATTCAGCTCAACGTTGAATCCCCGTGCCATTCCGAAATTCGGTGTTCCATCCAGTTCCCATGTAAATTTTTGTGCTCGGGCAGTTCGATTACTTCCATTAAGAGACGCGTCCATGGCATGATAAACAACCCAAGATTCGGTTCCATCTACGTTGTATATAAAGACAACAAAAATAATGATAACTATGAAATATTGTAGAATTTATATGAATATGGAGTCAAAATTCAACTCTGCAACCAAAATGTAATTTTCGAAGCCGCTACTGGCATCGACGACTGACCTGGTGAAGTAGTGAAGGAAGCATGTCCTGGTCCGAAAACGCCTTCTTCAGTATTTTTAACGAATACGGGATCTGGAAATAATTGTTCCCAGTTGGAGGGGACCATTGGATCTTGTCCGTCTTGGAGTGACAATAAACTGAGACAGTAAGTCTCATCCCACGTGTTGGCTGCTGAGTAGATGATAAACGTTCTGTTGGATAAGGGTGACTTTAAAATTTCGGGCCCTTCCACGACCGTTCCTTCCCAGGCGGCTTCAGGTTCTTTGAGAAGAACTCTGGGACTGGAGATTGTGGTTGCATTTGACATTTTAGCAATGTACATGTTGGCACCGTAAGGTTTTCCACCAAGAGTTGCCTCTGGCCAGCCTGACCAAATGAAGTACAGTTGTCGGTCCTGACCGTTGGGGGATACAATGTCAAGTGGAGTTCCATCAATGGCAAAGTAGTCTTCTGCCTCGAGGGTAATTCTATTTAACGAATATTCGTTTTTTAATTTTTTATTTACAAAATAAATTAAATTGTATTATTATGTAAATAGGTGTATTCAATATTAGCTCACTGATTCAAATAAGTGTAATTCCCAGCAGGGTTTGTGGGGTCATCTGCTTGAAGAACATGCATCCGATGATTTTCATCCAGTCCATCGTCCATAGTAAAATAAATATACCATTCACCTCGAACAAGGTGAAGCTCGGGTGCGTACAGATTATCCATAGTCGATGGGGCAGTGTAAACAACTTTTCGAGTCGCATTTCTCCAGTCAGTTAAAATATTACTTTGGAGAACAGAGAGGAGACGATGACTATCGGACAGAACCATGTAGTACGAATTTCCATGATGAACCACAAAAGGGTCCGGAGAACTACTGGACAGAATTGGATTGTGAAATGTGGCTCCGTTTACCAGTAAAACTAAATTAATGCAAAATAGTGAAAATATGAACGATTTCATTTTGAAAAAAAAAATTATTTTGTGACACCGTGTTGCTTGTGAAAAAGTGAAAAGATTTGAATCAGTCCTCGCACTGATTGGAATTGAAATGAAAATAAATCCCAATAAATATTAATTACATTGTCCATACAGCTATATGCAGTGATTTAAGTGTTAAATTATTTACGTATGCCATAATAAAATAATCTAAAAGTATTATGTCATGTTATAACATTATATTAACACATAAATACTTTTGCTTGTGTATAATATGTATATGTACTAATCTCTCTAATAGGATCAATTTTCAATTGGCTTTAATGAAATTCAAGAGGCTATTTTGATAGCAGAATTGCAAGCGAAACCGTTTCCCCACTCAATACTGAAACATACATGCTGTTGTAAAGTGCCTAATTTTTTTTTTGCGTCAACACAAAACTTTAAAAACGCATATAATTTACAGTGTTTTAAAAGTCATTTATGAAAATTCCATTTTGTACTAATAATAGCGCTTTTTTTAGAAATAAACTCTAGAAAATATTTTCTTTAGAAAATAATATTTGTATGGAACATAGCTTTTGGATAATTGTTTTGAAAATTTAAGTATTCTAGTTTTTTTATATCTTATTTTAAAACTCTGTCTTAATTGTAAGCATAAGCACCGTGAATTTCTGATTAAATTTAAATTTCAAAAAAAGTACGGTCAAAGTTTTGTTTTTCTTGAATTAAAATAGTACTTTGGGCAAATGGAAATTAGCATTGTTTTATTGTTTATCTGTAGCAGGTGGAAATAGTGTATGAAATTAGGTGATTGATGTGAGTCTTGTGAAGTGCCAAAAATTACAAAAAATAATACAAGTATAAAATTAGAGCAATTTACCAAGAACGCGATAATCATGTTTTTGTTGAGATAAGGGAGCAACAGTAATGCAATGGTTTAGTCCACATATGCCACTGTCTTTATGGTGTATTTATGGAGCAAAATGACTAATGAATAAGAATAATATAACTTGCAAAATTCATATATAATGTAATACATTATGATTATATAGCTTTTGTTTTATTGATCATATTTTATTTTGTTAACTTAAAAAAATACATGTAATTACATTTCATATTAGCTAACAACTATATAACTGTTGAAGGTAATTATAGGTAAACATTATATGTAGAGTAACTGCAATTTACGGATAATTAATTATTTGATCATTAACATTACATTACTATCTATTTAATTAGTTCATATATAATAATTACATCTGGTGTGTTAATAGCCCGTACGGATTTCCTATATAAGCGGTAAATTATAAATAGTACCTTTTTATAGTTAGTACATATGCATGTTAGCATACCACATTCAAATATCATTATTTCCTCAGTATATAGTATCCTAATACCTATATACAACTTTACAAAGAGTTTCTCACACTTTTTTAAAATTCACAATCGGTTTTCATTCAGTAACTATATTATGCACTTACTTAATGCAAGTTAAAATCACTTCTCATTGTCCAACTCCAACCCTTCCACTTTTTGCACCCGTTTCCGTTTCAAATCGTCCGACGAAATCGTTAGACGTTCATGTTATTGACAGTCAGTTTACTTATCGAAAAAACAAGTATCAGCGCCCGTTTTAATATTTCTACAGTAATTAATTGTAATATCTCATTTACCTTTTTAAAATTCAAAATTCTTCCTACTTAAACACTGAATTTTTATTTTAAACGATGACTGTCATTTCTGTTTCAAACTTTGTATATAATATTCCAATAAACAATTTCCCTGGTCGGCGGATTTCATACCGTTACCGTTACCGTACCGTACCGTTCACCCTACTTAACTTATGGTGCATCACTGCGCGTACATAGAACATTACTACAAGTAAAACAAACCAATAACATACATTTTGATAACACTGTAACAATACGTAATATTCTAGTAATATCAATAGTAATTATTTATACATACAAGAAATGGTATTCTTATAAATTATTGTAACTTATTGTATCATGGCATACTAAGAAAAAAAGCGCAAAACTTCAAGGAATAATAATATAATTACTATCATGCATGTATGACTCCTATCCTACAAGTGAATGTAAAATACACGGCATCTAGAAACGCAATTACTTACTCTACTTTGATATCATTTAATGATGCTACAATTTAGATAGTGAATAAGCTTCATTTTATTATCAATTTCCTATCTGTGTATATGGTGTGGACTATTCCTATAATCTTGACAATACTCTCAAGTTCAAGTAATTTGTAATCTTGCGATAATACCATATGAGTAAATGATGTATCATACTCATTTTTTAGCAATATTTGCCTATATACCTTAATTAAGTTTATACGTATTTCCGAGCATGTGCTATGCAATTAATTATTACATACTAATTGTAGGTCTAATACTGATGGTAAAGTGTTTCAGGTAGCAAATTAAAAATATTTTCAAATTTTCAAAACTATATAGCATAAAAAGAAAACAAATATGAATACAAGCTATACATAAATTCTAGTTA
Source organism: Dicyrtomina saundersi (assembly GCA_034695245.1). Classification (NCBI taxonomy): domain Eukaryota; kingdom Metazoa; phylum Arthropoda; class Collembola; order Symphypleona; family Dicyrtomidae; genus Dicyrtomina; species Dicyrtomina saundersi. The sequence goes on along the minus strand of JAQFZE010001826.1, from coordinate 9,292 downwards.
ATTTTTAATATAATTCTCCATAGGTAGGCGTGTCAACCCCATACACCCCTATCCCTCCCCCACCGAAATATCAGTCTTTCCCTAACTTAGTAAAACCTTCAATGCAAAATCGAAAAACTAACGTCAATTTTACAATGCTCAGTATTATAATATACAGTTTCTATTAGTTATTAGACTTAAGCTCTGTATGACAGTGTAAATTAATTTGTTATTTAAAAATGAACCTGTGACCTAAAAAAATACTTTGCAAATACTTAACTACATTTCAAGTAATAGTAAAATTACAACAATAAAAATTACACTGGAAAACTACAAATTAAGGTCAGAAAACTGAACTTTACTGAGAGTTCTATAGCATATTGGTTTGTAGAACAGCTGACTGTATAAGTATGTAACTACTAATTTACATACGTTATATGATTACGATTAACATTGCGATTAATTTTTAATCAAGCTTGAATCGATTTTATTTTATTTTAATAGTGTACAGCGGAATGATGAAGAAACTTCATAAGATAGTCAAATAAACAAATTATTATTAATAACTTTTAACTAAACGCTACAGGAACTTATACTCACATTTAATTATGTAGCACAAAGTTGTACTGAGAAATTACTAAATAGAAGCGTGCATGTATATAGCTGAGTAAAGGACAGCTGCTGCTCTAAGTAATTATTGTATCTGTATTTTACATGATTTTTTAAAATGTTCGTTTCCTGCATTCAAAATTTTTAGAAATAGAAAAGCGGCTCTTTTATAATAATATTACCTAATCGGTAATAATACATCATCATTTTGAATACGAAAGCATTGAATTTAATATGCAATTATTACTGATACTTATGCAATGTGATTTTGGTACACCACCAAAACAGAGAAAGAGAGAGAGAGAGAGAGTATAAGTGAAGCAAGCTTGTATGGATAAATTAATAAAATAATTATTAGTACGTTATAATTGATTCCCTATGAAGCTTTATAGAAGATTGAAGTTAACAGTTTGAATCCATATATGCAGCTGTAATATATTATGGTTGCCGATGTGAAGTATTATTAGTTTTCTTGTCTTTAAAATCAGAATGATAATAATCATAAGATAAAAAATAAAAATAGAAAGAAAATAAAACAATATAGAAATTTTGTAATTGTAATTTCTGTGGGCTTTGTCACATTATTTATTTTTAATACATCTCAATTAAATTTTCTCCCCTCCTTCTCCATTACATAACCTACTATGCTGTGGTGTAGTATATGTACTATTATTATATGGTTTACTGTACAAATTTCAAAGTACATGAGTTTTCTGTAAATAAACCTTTTAATATATAATTATGTATGTAGAGTTATGTAGTATAATGTATAACGTTATCTTACTTGTAACCATTTTTATTATAATTAATATCTCGTAATATTAGCCTATTCAATCAGTCTTTGGTGCATTTGCATTGCATTGCCTTATATAACTTTACATCTCTCTTCTTTTCCACTATGTACATACATAAACATAACAACATTTCCTATACATTTATATTTTTTTTTAGCCTTTTAACCAGTTTCCTAGAATTCGAAATTCCTATCAATTTCCGCCCATAGAATGTTACATCAACTTTTTCTTCTGTATCAAACAGTGACAGTACCTCTATATAATAATTATATATATGCAGCATGTGTCAATCAGCCATTACGGAAACAAATGGAAACTGACCCTTCTTGACCTTAACTTATACCCAATGTACCAAATTAAATCAAATAGCAATTCCACATTAAATTCTAGAATTGTAATTGTAGATACAGTCAAAATAAAATACAGAGAGTGTAACATTAATATGATTATTAACATCGAGCGGTAAATAATTAATTCATTAATCATGTAGAGCAGTAACAGTTGTTTCTTGTTTAGGCATGTGAAACTTAGAATTATATCAAGCCTGCATAATATATCGAAAAATAATAACAGAATATAATGTGTGTGTGTGTGGGCAATTATATATATATGCAGTTACAGTTTACAGTATGACAATAATAAAGTTAATAAGATTAAAAAAAAATTGCACAAATTACAATGTACAACAAGTCTAAATACGATAAATAATTAAAATAATGAATATATTTAGTCTTAAAAATATAATATTGTGATAATTACAATAATAATAATAATTAATATTAATATTATGTATGGAGCCTCCATTGGTTAACATGACATGACACTATTAAATGTCTAAGCTTATGCTTTATATATTGTTACTAAATAACATTTATAACCACTATATACGGTTATTATTTACAACATTAACTATATTTAAATTACTATTAAGGAATTTAACTAGTAATATTATTTTGCACGTTTAATTTCATTTAAACCTGATTTAAAAATAACAACACAATTATCGTAATAATCATATCAAGGACAAGGATATACAGACAGCTCATGAAACAGTCCACAAGAAAAATAATTAATATAAGGTATAGTTTCTTAATATTTTATGTAGTTTATAGCGCTTAAAAACCCATAAAATTGCATATTGTAAAAATTTCCCAACTCTTTCGATTTCCTTCCATTTTCATATCTCCAGCAGGTAACACAAAAGACACCACCGAAACAAAGTATAATATGACCATAACATTTAGAACAGTTATAGCAATATATAAATACTACTGTAGTTTTTAATAATGTAATTATTACAAAATGCAATCAATGCATATATTCTCTTTGAGTTCACTCATGAGTGAAAAAATAAAACAATGTAAATACATCTATACTATACGCATACTTATATTAAATTACTACAAAGTTAAGCAATATTGTAATTATTACTACTAATTACTACAATTATGTTAATATCTGTATCATATTATCTGGATCGATCATGTGTGTTCCATCTTTATCATTATGCTTGTTCATCAAATCACGGGAAACAAACTTAAAAGCATAGCTACAACTGTGAGTGTGTGAGTCCATTCTGATAGTAGCAGTAAGAGCAGCCAGCCAGCAGCAATATATATTTGTAATTATCATAAGTATATTTAATTTAATTGTAATAGTAGCTTAAATTTTAATCTCCTTGTTTCTGTTCATTTTGTTACTATTCTCCTGTTTGTCCTGACATATATTACAACGCATAATTAACTGGGAGAGAAAATTGCCTTACATTCCTTAATTAGCGGATACTGAAAATAATTAACAAACTAGCTTAAATTAGTCAGGTAGTAGGTTCATAATTAAAAATTAAAACTATTCAAGAATAATATATGTATGACATGAAAATAATTTATAAGCATATGAACAGAAGTGTGTGTTTGTTTTGTATTGTTAAATTGGAAATTGTCTAAATGGATTGTTGTTACTTATAAGCACTATTAGTAAAAGTAAATGCTGAACAAATAGTATTTTGTAAATTGCAAAGTATTAAAAATGTGCTCTGTATTGTATTATGTATATATTTCTGGGTTGTGTACATTATAGGTAGAACAATTTCTGCTTCTGTTACAGTTTGGTAGAGTATAATATGCATGCACATATACATATCTAATAAATATGTGTATAATGTATGCATTTCCATTTTATTTTGTAAACTTAACACTAGAGTAAATTACATAATAGTAATATGTATTTAATTAAAATGTATATTATTATATATTAATGTTATTACACTATGTTTTTAGATCATGGGACTATTATGTGAGTTTTGTTTCGTTCGATGTTTGGTGGGTGGAGGTTTCCTGTACCTTGAGGTCAAACTGCTTGATGACGATGACGAGGAAGATACTGTTTTACTACTACTCATACCACTGCTAGTACTTCCACCACCACTGTGTCGGAAGGGTAGGGACGGTGCTTCCCCGCAACGTTGGCAACAATCTCCATCATCTTGAACTCTCACCTCACAACTTAACTGAGGACATTTTTTCTTTCCACATTTTGTTTCCCCATCCTATAAAATTTATTAAAATAATTATTAATTACATTGAAAAAAAAATTAAATTATAACTGGTATTATTTACTTATTATTTCCCAGTTTTGCACACATACATTCCCATACAGGCTTTCACCCATGGGACGGAATAAATTCTATTACTATCAAAATATCGACTTACTCTGCAAGTACAGACAACACAGGGAATGTAACCGAAAGGTTCAATACGATGATTCCATTCTTCTCCATTTGTATGTAATTCTTGGCGAAATTTACAGCCACCGGCAGCCAGGATTTCACTTTCTGTGGGTCCTTTAGGTTGATTATCATCAAGCAGAATTTCCTCATCAATTTTCTTTTGTGGTGGACACACTTTACAACAAGCGAGTGGTCGAGGATAAACCGCTTCTTCAGGAGAGCATGTAAGTGTTGGACATTTTTCTCGCGTGCATTCAACACTCAAAGTGTCAGCCTGTGCGGAACAATTAATAAAAATTGTAATGAGATTCCAAGCAATTCAATTAAAACTTAAACCAGTACTTTTAATTGAAAAACAAAAGACTACTTAGCAATTTCTGATATACTTACGTTACAACTGCAGGTAGTGCAGACCATAAATCCATTTGGTGGCATGTAAGGATGCCATGCGGAGCCCGCAGGATGGAAACGATCACCTTCCACTTGGCAACCACGTCGGTCACGATTTCTATTTGGTCTTTCGGAGCCTAAGAATTTCAAAAGTCAGTGTTAAACTAGAATAATGCACATTAAGTTCAAATTATATTATAATAATAGTAAATTTTGCTTTTCTATTCGCTATGTGAACTATGAGCATATCATACAAAACTTACTCAGGCAAGAACGGCAACACTCTCCGGTAAGGAAAACAGGGTTGATACAGTCCACAACTGGGCAAACCACAGCTTCACATTTAGCAACGCCTTTATAACACGTACAAATTTGACATGTATCATTCACTGGAGTCCATTGTGAGTACTCTTCTCTTAGTTTACTATCATAGAAACACTTATTATTTGCAATGGGCATGGAGACATCATCTTCCGGTTCCAAGGTGTAGTCTGGATTGACAATATTATTTTCGATTGTCGTTGGCAAACAACTCGTGGGTACGCGAACCTTCAGAATTTACATTAAAAATTCGGAAAATTAGACAAAATTACTACCAGAACAAATGTCAGATTATATATTGCAAAGGCATAGTTTAAAAAACTACATTATCAACTGCACCGATAATTAAAAAAATATTTAAAACAAAAAGGTGAACTTACATTTCTAATTACCGCGGAAGCCAAAATAGTTGAATCATTTGTGCGGACAACTTTAAAAAGTGCATCTCCGGCTTTCAGATGTGCGTAGCTAATCCTATATAAAACAAAAATGAATTAGTTACACAATTTATTACTAGTCCTTCTTATTATTATAACAGATTTTTAGAGTTTTATAAGTACCGTAACTCAAATTTGAATGCCTATGACTTACTTTTGAATATCGGGATAAACTCCTTCAAACTCGCTCGCCTCAAAGTCAGCTAAAATGTAAGAGCGAACAGGAAGTCCAATTCTATGAAGACCAGGCATTTCCATAATTTCTAAACGGAGCATCCCACTCTGCGGTCTTTCACTAAGAGTCAACTGGTAATTGAGACTGCAATCACTATCAATGCCAAGCCAGAGGAGACCTTGAGCTCTCAAATCCGTCTCCGTTTTATTTCCAGGCTCAAGGATCATGGGTGCATCCGAGAGTTGAGCATCACCAAATCCACGATAGACGAGTCTTCCTCGAAGGCTAGCTTTATCCGTGATGACATTCAAGTAAATCCCTCCTTCGTACAAAAGTTGATAGTAACGTGAGCTCATTCCAGACACAATATCCCGAGTCATGTTCGTTGACAGGGTGATGGGTAAATCTTCCAATACTTTTCTTCCGGTTTCCATTTTGATGGAAATGGGACGATGTTCCTCCGGAAGTTGGATGTTGTAGGACCAGGATCCGTCGGGTAGGGGATAAACCCAAGCAACTCCTGAACTTCCCAGCTGTGTATTTTCGGGACTTAGCATTGTGTCAAATATGTCACAAGATGCTCTACAAAAATATGAAACCAAATAAATGTAAGAATAAAAATACTAAAACACTTACATATAATATGTCTCTATAAAAATATAAAATATCTAATAAAATATATCTAATAAATATATCCAATAAAAAAATTCCTCTGTATACCTAAAAAATATAAAATTTCTCCCTTACCTAGCTTGAATAAATCCGATAAGTTTGAAATTGGGATTTTTAGGGGAATAAACAACGATAAAAAGTGTTCCACGTGTCAAGGACTGCAATTGCTGCAAATCTAGAATAGTTCTGACTTCAATTGAATTCGTATCATACTGGATTTTGGGGATCTTGACAAATTCTTCAACACCTGAGCCTGAGGCATCTGCAATTCTTACGGCAAGACTAATGTCACGATCTTCTTGGAAATCTCCATTAAATACCACATTTAAATAAATTGAGCCAGTTGCTGAAGAAATAGTTATAACAGCCATTCCACCCGTTCCCTATGTTAAAAACAACAAACCAAAACATGAGTAACATTCATTATTAAATAAAAAACATCAAATAGGATCACCACCACCACCAGTACAATAATTGCCTTGGCCAACAAAACATTAAGCAACTAGGTAAAGAAAAACATCGACCTCACGAAATTATAGAACTACACTACAGACTATAACAACGAAGAGTCATCTGTAGCACCATATACATAAAGGTATATGATACAAATAAAATTCTATACACTTCGGATATAAAGTAAATAGTATAACTTTTAAAAAATAGCATAAAACTTGAACAGGATCATTAACCACAACCCCACTAGTGCCAGTCGGCAGTCCTAGGTTATGCTTTGTTTAAATAAGCTGTTCATAAAGGTCCTACACAACTCACTGAATACGACACAGCTAGCTAGTGTTTTACTTTTTATTCTTCTTGCTTTAGTGCCTTTTGCTTTTAAAACTACATTTATTATCTACACAGAACGATGACTGATATTTTTCATGAAAAACGGTGAACGACGTAAAAAATCTGTTTAATGTATTATTTTACATCTGCCAATTTTTGCCTGCTAACGTTCCATTACTATTTTAGTTTTTGACAGCTACTTACATAAAAAAAACTGGAAAACTACACCTAAAACAAATGAAAATGAAGGTTGTTGGTTTAGGTTGCTAAATTTTACTAGGCTTTTGCCGTTCAGTTGAAAGTACAAAATAGTATAATATATCCCGATTTCCCCGAAACCACAAACAATGAGGTAGTTTTATTTCTACCTACGAACTATATAGCCTAAGGAGACATTTCTGTTTTGCGTTTCATTTGGATGCAAGTGTACAAAACTACATAGTCGGAAATAAATATATTAAATACATCATCAAAGAACTAAAACTAAATGCTGCCACACTTTACATCATTTAACCATTTAATGTGACATTTTCATTTCCCACGAAAAGTTATAAAATTTAAAATTACGTGTCAGGAAAAATTAAGTGCTTTGTTTTATGTTTTAGTTTTCTTGTGAAAACGAGAAACTTAAATTGAAAATTCATGGCTCATTTAAGATTTAAAATAGGAATAAGCTCCGTACATAAAATATCTACAATTTAAACACCCTTAAAGTTTTCTTGACTGACTTTGACGCGATAAATGTCAAAAGTATTTTACATTATAAATCAAGCAAAGATCCGAAAAATATAAGAAGGACACCAACTCAGTTGTCAGTTTTGTGTCGCTGTTGCTGTGTGGTAGCTCGTTTGAGTTTTAGTCGGAGCCATGCCCACGTGACAGACTGAGCAAAAAAGCGAAGAAATAAAAAAAAACTGAAAAAGTTGAATTTATATAATATGTAAATGTAAAAAAAAACTTACGACTTGGTTGGAAGGTTCAAGAAGTGATGAGTACAGCTCCGTCGTCACATATCGTTGCTTCGCCACCCGTCCAGCCAGAAACCGGTCATTGTCACCATTAATTTTCTCCGTGACGAGAGCCGCATAGAGCTTCTCTTCTTTGAGCAATTTCCGATAAACTCTTGGCATCTTTTGCCAAACTCCACAAATCTTTTTCGTCTCATGTTGATAGTTATTGAGGGTAACTTCCTGCTCTTCCACAACGTTTCCCTCCGTGTCCACAAATTGAACGAATTTGGGTCGGATCATATCATCATTGTGAACGAAGGAGTAGTACAGACTCTTGTGCAGGAACATAAAACGACCCGATGCCAAACCGGAAGTCATCGGCTCACCAAGTCCACTTGAGGATTTTATGAGAGAGGAGGAGCGGGGCGTGAGGAGGGCAGCATATTCTACACAAATCAAAAAATTCATACAAGTGAACTACAGAATCTAATGGACTGTACTATAATTTATCTATTCCGCCAACAACCTTAAACTTCATTACAATTAAAATATCTTTTTTTTATAATTAAAAATTTACATAAACATTTACAAACGATACATACCTTTATTATTTTCATTGCCATCCATGTCATCAGTAGATCCATCAGATGTAATATTTTCTGAATCTGTGAAAAAATCCAAATTGTTAAATATTGCTAATACTTTATTTATATTTAATTATACTAAATTATATTATGTGCGGTTTCCTTTGCTTCTATAATATTTTCGTTTACTTTTTAAAGTGTCTGGACAAATCTTGCAACATTTCCCGGGAACACTCACAGCATCATAGCAGTCTAATTTGGGGCAATCATTCTTAATATTTCTGCACTTGATTCTTCCAACAATCCGCCGTTTCCGTTGAACCTAGAAGATACAATTATATGTATGATTATAAGATTATAGCCAACCAAATTTTAACTCTTCATTTCATGAAGGTTTACAGCCAAACATCGTTCATTTATTTGTTATATACTAATTAGAATTTTCCATTTCAAAACTTCGTCTCGGTCATAGGTCATTTGATATACAATTAAATAATGTATTTTGCTCCAATAATCATTTACACCATATTTTTCTTTTTATTTGCAACCTTGTTTGCAGAATCGCAGTGTCTGGTCTCTACTCCTACCGTCCCAAAGAAGCCACCTTTTGCCTACTTCTGTTAGTCTTAAAATTTAAGAGGAGACGCGACAAAATACAGAAGAAGATAAGTACTTAAGTTAATCACAATGAAATCATGGATGGAGGAAGTGTCGTCATAGTTAACTGTATAATTATACCTACCTACATACTTTTACAGATATGCCTACACCTAAAACCTACCTACCTACGTTATATATGTCGTAGTCCAGGAGCCGATTAGTCCATTGGCCCAATGGACTAGGCCACAAGCTCAGATCTCCTGGCCT
>JAQFZE010001825.1:0-16442 GCA_034695245.1 Dicyrtomina saundersi | reverse complement strand
AAGTACTCACTTAAGTACTATACTAAAGAATTATTTTTGCACTTGCACTTTCGAGTTTCGCCAATATTGCGTATATATTTGTTTTTAGCCGTAAAGCAAAATAGAACCTCCAAAACTTACTCCCTTGGTAGTGCTGGTCCATCTGTCGTGGAGATTACGATTATCATTCAATTGACATTCGTTAACCAAAGTTTTTGCCGGAACATTCTAATTTTATTGAATTAGAATCTACTCTCAGCTCAGCCTTTCGTGTAATTACTTATGCTCGTCGTCATCGTCACTACCGCCTTCTTCGTCAGCGTTCTGCCTCTCCCAACAACTTCACTGACTTTTAGTGAGTCATTTTCAGAGGCACGGAAGCAAAAGCTCCTCGAGTAGCAGAGTATTAAGAAAGAGCTCCTGCATGGCTACTCTGGACTAACTAGGCTTGCGGAGTCTGGCGTTCTTGGCTGCATTGACTAATTAGCTTCGTCTTGTGTAACAGTAGTAGTAGTACTCTGCACTTAGTCCTACAGTTCCCTATTTCATTGTCAGACTCCATTCCTTCGTTGTTCGTCATTCGTAATTAACTAATAATTTTTATTATGCTGTTACAACTGCGAAATGGAACTGATTTACAAATGACTAAAATAGATTCCGGCTTCCACCCTCGCAGATATTTTATCTAGCTCAAAATCATATCATAATTCACAATGGATTTCCAATTCATTCGAATGAGTATATTTCTTTTTGTTATATTACAGTAAGTTTTTATTTTTTCTGCGTAAAATGTGGTACATTTACACATGTAATTATTTATTAAATTCAATTCAGAGAATAAAGCAGACTTATACAACCTCTAGATAGAACCCGTGTATACATTGGGATTGGTTAGAAAACTGATAATCAAGGATCTTTAATTTAGTATACTTCAATCTGTTTCTGTCATGCCAGATATATAGAATATAGACAGGGGCACTAGGATAGATGTATTGACCGTAAACGCACTTACTTGAGGTATTCGTATTATGTATTACCCGAATTTTAAATAAACCAGCCTTTTGTAACTTGTAGCCCTTGCACTATAATAGCACTAGCAACAACCCACTAAATTCACGCACAAGTCCCTTGCCCTCTACCCTCTAAGTATAGGCTCTCTCTGACTATTTATATTTATTTATATTCTGTTGTTTTCTCCTGTTCCTCATCTCTAAAATCAGTTGTAGAAATAATTGGAATTACAAGTTTTAAAGTTTTACATTAACTTCAGATTGCGGCATAATTGTTTGTTTTTTTTTGGTTTAAACGAAAACTATTTTTTTCATGATTTATATTATCGGTATCGGTTCGGTGTGATTTAACTTTTATTCAAATACGATTCTTATATTTATAACCAGACAGGAAAAAAATGAAATAATTTTCAGAAAATAATCTTTGGAATATCTGCATATTATTTAGTATTTGGGGCAAATAATTAATTACAATCTGGCAGGTCAGCTTTCATTTATGTACATGCGTGCTGTCCCTGTACGTTAAGTGCTGCATCCTTTTCAAATTCAACGAAAAATACCTGAACACCCAAGACTAAATAATAGTAATGCGATCGGTTTGTGTCTGTCTGTAGCATTTATTTTCTGTATAATAATATAATTATAAGTACCAGGTTAAACATACGTATTATTAATCGTAGTGTGGCTTAAAATGTTAAAGCGATAAAAGCTGAATAAATGTAATATTTTATGGCGGTATAGGTTGTAAAAAACGTAGAAATTTTTTGTGGTTTTCGTGATGATTTGAAGACTGCGGACGGATTTTGGTATGTGACTGGCTGGTCAGCCTCACTACTGCCAGTGCCAGTGCCTGCCTGCCTAATGGAGTAAACATTGAAGATCGAAGTTTATTATTTGCCTTCAAAAAAAGGGACAGTAACTAAAGACTGCGCGATGGTAGGAAGTAAGATTGGAAGGGGGGCGATTGTAAAAGTAAGTAAAGCCTCTGTATCTGTATCCATATGAATTGCATGTAAGAGATAGAGTCTGTGTAGTGTGTACTGTGTGTGGTGTGAACTGGTGTGATGGTAAAGGGGCTGTCCTACAATGACGTAATGGGGAAAAGTGAGGGAAGTTAAAATTTTGTGTTCACTGTTGTGCACTAACACCATGTCAATTTAGGAGTGTGGGTGGATTCGGAATTGAGTGATTGTTTCGCGACGCTATTTATGGATAGCCCCTAAACGTTCTGTTTGGCAAACAGTGTTTGCCTCTTCGTATGTACGATAGTGCAGGGTTTTATAGTTGTTTTATTGTGAAGAGACGTTCTTTAAGGATTGTGGATAGTTTATTGTAGACACTAGACGCTGAGGCTCGTGATGTACATAGTAAAGCGGTAAAGACGAAATTGATCAACTTATTATTCATCAAATATCAAATCTGGCGTAGGCTTTTTTCCGTCTCTTCACAGGAGGCTAAATATTTAGCTTCAAAATATTTTTAAAGTCATGTTACTGCCAATATAGATTTAGATTATTAATCTTAAACTATTTTTACACTAGGCATAGGGATAATTTCATAGTAGGAATAGGTAATTTTATTATTTGCCAGGCCTGTTCAGAAAATATATTATTGTATTTCATTTATTACATCACATCACGATTCTCACACTGACACACACACACACTATAATATATTACTTCATTTCGATTCGATTATTTTGTTATTTTATTGAGTTTTCAGTTTGAAACTTTCAAGTCATATAGTCATAAGTACACTTACAAAAATGATCATTTTCATTGGCAATGGACTTGCCAATTTTGATTCTGACCCCATCAAACAAATCATTTATTTTTTTCCTATTTATTCTCAGTAGAAGTATTAATTAGTCGTCATCGTCATTCGCACGGTATTCTGAATCTGGATTAGCGATTTCATGTTTTCTACCGCTAACTATTTACGACTTGAGCTTCATAGGTAAATTAGAGACCAAATACTGTGTAGTAGTCTTGCTCCCTTTTGTCAACAGCAGCACACCTGACTAACCAAATTGGTTTAAGTTTGAAGGCTGATTGACACTTGTAACAAGACTGATTTCACAATTTCATGCATTAGTCACATAATATTACAATCCCCTCTGTACTATTTTAAGTTATAATTAATTTAAAAGTTATCACTTATATAATGTAAATTTAAAATTATTAATACCTCAGAGGGAATATTTAAATTATTCAAGTTGTACTTTTCATGGTTTAATGTTGCCTGGGAAGTGTAATTTACTCATACTTTATTTGGATTTGGATTTTTTTTTACAGGGAGGAGTAAACTGCAGTTCCAGTCATGAGTGTCAGTGGGGGAGATCGGACTGGAAGTGGTGGTGTAGGGAATTCCTTGCCTGGGGGTTCAAGTAGCCAAGGGAGTGGGCCGACTGGACCCGGAAAAAAACCTCAATACACCAGCTGGAAGCTCCTAGTGGATCCCGTTCTAGTCAAAGGCACCTCAAAACTCTATCGGTTTGATGGTAACGTCCCTGAGGATCCTCTCTATCCCCCAGTAAATGTACGGGATCCACGTAGCTCACTTGCCTTGTCTAGACTATGGAATCGAATAGAAGGCATGGAACTACCTGTTCCAAGATTCAAAGTAAGGCACTATAAAAATATGTATAGTTTTACCAATAAATTATTAATTGATTCACAAGCTCATTCTAATTATTTTGTCCTTTGATATCTTCAGATCGATGCAAACTATGTTGGTGCTCCACCTGCTTTGGAAGTGACCATAACAAATATAAATGATAACGTGGATAAGCAATTACTTAAAGACGTTGTAAGACCTAATATTTTGTTATGTAGTTACTGCACATACATTGTGATGCGTGTTAGGGGCTTCCCTTGTAACAATGAGTTTTTGTTATAGCTTTCAAAATTTGGGCCTATGGAAGAAATATTTATTTATTATCATCCGGTTACAAAGAAGCATCTTGGACTAGGTCGAATCGTTTTTGAGTACAGAAAATCCGCCAAAGAATGTGTCGAAAAAATGAATAGTAAATCGTTGATGGGGCAAGTATTAGAAGCATTTTTCGATCCTTTTGGTTCCAAGTGCAAGGCTCTTTACGAGGAACTTACAACTGAAAAGCCGAAACCTGAACCTGTAAAAGTGGAAACAAAAATCCCAGCTGTGGAATCAGTGATTGATTCGAAATCGGTCTCTTCAACTCCATCCGTATCATCAACTCCTTCCGTATCTTCGCATCATCGCAGTGACAATTTTTCATCTGGGCCTCAGGCAACAAGTGGTGGGCATAGCCTTCCAGGACATCCCTCAAGATCAAAGTAAAATAAATTATACCATTTTTGGTATTTTCACTGACCAATTTAGAATGTTTAAAAATTATATAAATTTTTCAATGATTATTTCTGCAGTTACACTCCTAAGGAAACAAATAGTGGCTACGGCGAGTCTTTAAAATCCAGCGTTTCATACACTCCGTACTCAGGTCAGGGGTATGATGTCTACGGGATGTATAACCAACATTATCAGTCTATGGGACATCCAGGAAATTCGTCGTATGGCTCCACATCCCAAACCTGGTCTGTACCACCACCAACCCCCCCGCCCAACTACCCTCCACCCACGCCTCATAAATCGAATCGTGAGGTTAATTCTTATCCTGCAAACGGTAAGTTTCATCTTTTCAAGGTCATTTGTAAGCCACCATTGTTCAACTTGAAACTTTGGGCTTAAAAGTCGCCTCTTATTGTATCCTCTTATCTGATTCTCATTTCTCGTTGGAGACTTATTGTTTTTCCTTTTTTCAGATAAAATAGTAGATAATGGAGGGTTTTCTCCGAAAATGGACTTAGATACTAGAATAAAAATGTTACTTAAGGGTGGAAAACGATCAAGTGAATTTGGTAAATTATTTAACATAAGTGATGATGAAAGTGAACCAGAGTATAAAGTCCAGAAAGTGAATCGCAAACGGAATAGAGTGTCTATTAGTAAAAATGAAATTTGGGGAAGTGAAAGTGAGGAAGAAACTGCTGAAGATAAGTTTGCGAAAAAGTTTAAACGTAACACATTCGTGCCTGTTGAAGATCCAAATGCATCACAAATCGGTTTACATACTGGTGCCAGTGAACATAATTGTGCTTCAAGATTCTCCCCTCCACCTTCGCCATTTCTAAGTTTAGGAAATCTACCCCGTAACAATGGAATCAAGGTGAGCCATTGGATTAAAAAATAGCTTCACAGTGTCGGAAGTGATACTAGTCTAGTTACAGAAACACGGAGAACGCCTGATATACTTACATATTTCACAATTTTGAGTTCTGTGGTGCTGTGTCTACTATCCAAAATAGGTGCTGAATTATATTGGAGCAATTGTTTATGTGCTGTTTATGTTTATTTTGTAGGTTTCTTCCCTGGAAAATGATTTAGATCAAATTTCAGACGATTCGGAAGGATTAACTGGGTTGGATTCAAGAAAAGAGGAGGAGATGAGCTTATCCTCACTTTCCCCAGACGACCCGTCTACAATTCGCCTCCCGCCTTTACCGCCCCCTCCATTGCAAGCTCAAATGGAATCAATCCCTCCTCCACCTCCACCACCTCCTCCTCCACATTCGTTTTCTTATCCTCCTCCGCCAATTCCAGGGCCTCCTCCATATTACTCTGGTCCTCCTTTTACACCTCATCTCCCGCCTGATCCTCATCATCAACACCTTCCACAACATCAAACACCCCATCCACACAATCATCTTCAGTACTCGTCTCATTTCATGTTTGCACCCTGGTCTCATGACCCAGCTCAGACTACTCAGAACCTTCAGAATATTCAACAAGCGCACTTCTTTTCACAAATGAGTTATCCGCCGCCACCACCCCCTGAACCACAACCTCCATCTCATTCTGAAAATCAAAATGTGGACGAGAAGGACTCTCCAAACGCTATCATCAGTGTTGTCCTAGATCGTTTGGTGGAAGAGTTGAAACAAATTCTACGGCGAGATTTTCAGAGAAGAATGATTGAGAATGTTGCATACAAATCATTTGAAACTTGGTGGTCAGATTCCGAGAGGCAGCAGAAGGTAAAAAATAATAATAAATATTCTGACTAAGTTTATGCTTATACTCTGTAGTCTTTGAGTGACTCTGATAATTTCTTTGCATATTCAGCTTTTGATTTTCTCCATTTTTTGAGGGATATCTTTAAGACATTTAAAAAAAATATTTATTTACAGGAACAGCAGGCTACTAAGAGTACAACAACAGTTACGGAGATCAAAACGGAAACTCCTAGTTTTACGTGGTCCGCTGGTCGGCTGTTGGAGGCAGAGAAACCAGCAGAATCAAATTTCAGTTTAGGATTAGGTTTCAAAGCTACTATTCCAAAGCTTCCTTCTTTTCGGGTGAGTCATGTTATAGGTATAAAATAGGTATTCTAAATCTAAATTGTAATTTTACACACTTGTCTTATTTATAATACCATTTGTCGCTGTTTTAAAAAAAGAAGCAATGTTTATTTTCATTTGCACGAATTCCATTTGTATAACGAATGCCTCACTTGTATAGAGAAAAATGCGAACTCCATCCCCCGCTCTCATGGATGAAGACTCACATCGGTCAGATGATAGTGATCTTGAAGGAAGTAAATCAAGCTGGGACACGAGGGTAATAGTTCCGTTAAAACAGTTCACACTCATCGCATTCGTGAAGCATCATGCATTTAATTTTGGAAACTGTGATTTTTACAGATGCGACGGGGGAGAATACCACGCCGTCTCAGTTTATCTTCGGACCAGTCTTCTTCCGAATCAAGTAATAATGTAGTCTTGTTAATACTATTGATTTCATATGTGCTTAAAATGCTATTTCGTAAAACCTATTCCTTTTCTTTATAATCGAAATTGAGCACTTATTAGTTTCTCGCACATCGTACGAAGTATTAAGCTATTTTTATCATTTATGAAGATTGAGGCGCTGGATATTAGTTTCTTTCGAAACTTATTTTTTTATCCTGTGATTCTACATACCGTTAATTCGTATTACAAGTACAAGTAGTAAGTAAATGCAATATGTGCCCGACTCTAATGCTCTCTTATAAATTAGTGCCATAAAAAAAGTGTATTTATATATCTATTTAAATATGCATTTTTGGTTTTTCATACTCAGGGTTTTTATCTTGTTACTCACTCACATACTGATGTTAGAAAGGAAAGAAGTGTTGGCTTCTACTTAATACTGTTGTAACTAGATTATTGTATGTATTCCTAATTCGAGGTTTTATGCTTGTAGCTTCATCAGATTCCAGCAGCTCGGATTTGGACACGGATGACGACGACGACGGGGCAACTTTCAATAGCCTAGATTCTTTCAGTGATAAAGAACTTAATTTCTCGGACAAGGAAGAACGAGCCAAGAAGCCTGATATCGACGATCTGTTGCTTGGCACCGAGAGGTTAAATTTTGTTGAAGCTATCTTAGGATATTCTTAATATTTTTTTAAATCATCATGTTACTATAAAATTGTGCATAATATACTGAACCAAAGTTTTTGCATTTTTATTTCTCTGAATTCATATAATTAGTATATCTGACGAGTCAACCCACTCTCTCAGCCAGAAATCAACTCCTTTGCGTGGGCCATCACCGGAGCTTGATCATGAGATGTTTGAAGATACAGGAAAAGTACAAACAGCGGGAGCAGGGGTTGTAGTGAACGGATCAGAACAACTGCATCGAAATGAAGTGGATAGGTTTGATATGCTGGACATTGTGGAAGAGAGTGAGAGGGATAGATATTTTAAGAGTCCGGATGTGAATCCTCCAGAAGCTGGTGGTCCCATAAGAGCAGACTTGACTACATACTTGCTTGATCATAATTACTGTATGAAGGAATTACCAGAGACTCCACCGTCTGGACGTCCGCTTACACCGGACATGAAGGAGGAGGAGGAGAAAGAAGAAGGTGAAGCAGATGAAGAAGACCTGGACGTTGGTATTAAGTTTGAGAGGTTTGAAGATGAGTCCGAATTTTCGCAACACGTACCTTTAGCCCTGGAACTCAAGAATTTGAAGAAAAGCCATGCATGGGCGAAAATGGCTGGGGCGGCTGATGCTGGTTCTCCCGTTCCTCTGATTAGGGGTTCTAAACGAGCCTTCAAACTTCGCAGTGAAAAAGAAGAGTTGGACATCACGTATGAATTCCTCACTAAGGGCATCGATATTGAGGACATTGGCTACATTAAAACGAGTTATGAAATGATGTTGTCCAAAGATCCAGAGGTGAGAGTAGTAGAAATAATGCTTTCCTCAATTATGTGTAATAATCTTCGATTTTAACGTTTGCTTTCCAGAGTTTTTATTATTATAGTGCGCTGTAAATGGATTTTTTGTAATATATCACAGAATTACTGGTTAAACCAAACTCACTGGGTGGAACATCCTCCAACATTTACACCAAATCCGAAAGTAAAAGCTGAGAAAAGGGTTCATATAACGGGTTCGGCTCGAACAGAAGGATTCTACAAGTTAGATCTGGCGGAAAAACAAAAGCACAAATTACACTTGTCTATTGCCACAGCCATGAATACTGCATCTACTGGAACAGTGGGAGTCACTGGTCTGTCTCAGGATAAGCCAGCGGGAAAAACACAAATGCAATCTCGTGAGGCCAGATCGAACCAACGGCGCCTTCTCACTGCTCTTGGAAATGAGTTTGAGTCAGACCTTCTCAAGTTCAATCAACTCAAATTTCGTAAGAAAAATTTACGATTTGCCCGCAGTAGCATCCATGACTGGGGTTTATTTGCAGCGGAGCCGATTGCGGCGGATGAGATGGTCATTGAATACGTGGGACAAACGATACGACCGATTATTGCGGATGTTCGTGAACGCAAGTATGAGGCTGTGGGGATTGGAAGCTCATATTTATTTCGAATTGATTTGGAAAATATCATTGATGCAACTCGGTGTGGGAATCTGTCAAGATTCATTAATCATAGTTGCAGTGTAAGTTTCTTTTTTCTTTTTTGCATTTGGTTTATCTTTTGTATCTGTGAGTTGGTGATACTGATTTAATGTATCAAGAAATTATTTTTCTATTTTGTTGGATAATATTACAGCCGAATTGTTACGCTAAGATCATCACTATCGAAGGACAAAAGAAGATTGTAATTTATTCGAAACAGCAGATAGCCGTGAATGAAGAGATTACATATGACTATAAGTTCCCATTCGAAGACGAGAAGATTACATGTTTATGTGGCTCTTCCCAATGCCGTGGGACCTTAAATTAAAAGGAATACAAAATTACTATATACTATATACTAAGCAAGGTCTAATTAAGATTGTAGTGATACGTTAAGTTACGGAAATTTTAGAGCAATTCAGAAAATCGGAAAAAGTAACAAACAAACAACTAACTATAATTATATTATGATACAACCGGAATGTCGTTTTAAAATAATTACTATCTTGTAATACTAACCATATGTGGGTTATTGTCATGTGTGAACATGTTGATGAATTGTAGTGTTAAGACTAGAATCAGTATCAGATTTATCTTGTAAATAGAGTACATTGAATATTCAAGCTGATGGTAAATTTACGTGTATATGTATTATGTAAATGTAAGGCAGAGTGCATGGTATGTGCGTGGTATAATAGCAAACCTTGCTAAACTACTACCCAGCCAACATTAGAAAGATTGCAAAAGAAAGGATGTTTAAGCATTTGTATTTCCCACCAGCTTATGATTGACTATATTCTATTGTATTTATTCAATTTCCTATAATTTTATCTGATCTGAAATTATATTATTCCTCCTGTGTACGGTTGAAGATGCAACTCATTATTTTGCGCCCTGGACGAAGGAAATATAGTCCTGCTTTGTGTATATAGGGAAAACGTATAGTTCTCTTCCCCATCACTCAGACGTTGCAATTTCACGTATTTTGTCTTGTAGCTGGTATTTTTAGGAATAAAATTGTTATTTAATTATGTTATTTATTGTTATAAAATTTGTGTACTTTTGTCCGATGTAAAGAATGAAACATAGATAAGAGGGTGAAAAATGATGATGCGGTGGGATGCAATGATATGATAGAATTTATTATTTTTTACATTGTTTTCAAACTGAGTTGATAGTCATCAATTAAAATATACTTTTCGATTTCTTTTATAATATTATTTTTAACGAAGAAATAAAATTGCAAAAAACTATTCATTTATTTTGCGGATTGTGTGAAGTAGACATTTTATTTTTGGGATAAAACTCATATGATTTTAGAATACAAAAGCACCTTTACACACGGACCGCGTGTGCACGGTGCGGCAGTGTGAAAGGTAGCTCATGTCCCATGCAAATACCAATTATCCGATCATCTTTACATCTACAATGCATTCTAAATTAAAAGCTTTTCATGGATAATAAGATTTTTCGTGGATGGTAAAAAAACACATCTTCAATTCTGTACACACTTAATTGTTAGAGCGAAGGTTAAATCGATTTAAGCAATGAATAAATATTAAGATATATATTATTATTATTATTGGGTTAGAAAAACGATAGCGATGTATAGAAATATTTAATGTGCAATTCAAATACAATAAACAAGCTACTTATGTACAAAGACAATTAATTGATTCATAATTAAGTCAAATTTACAAACAAAAACCTTGTAAGAAAAAATATGAGGTAAATGCAAGCATGGATATATGCATCTATATAATATATTGTGTATCTTTTAAAAAACTTGAATACAAAATGTGTAGGTATGTATTACATAACTTAAGATAGTTTTACGAACTATTTAGTAGTGAAGCTATGAGAGATGAGGTATTAATAGCGTTTGGATCATTTTCCAATTTTTGCATCTCAATCTGTGCTTGAGATATTTCAGCTAGGGCTTGTTGGACTCTTTCAAGTAACTGCTCACCCCTACCAATTACTTCCTTCAATTTGACAGCCGCATCGTGATTTTCTTGCTCCAATCTTCTTAAGCTAGCCAGCTAAAAAAAATTGTTGTAATTTATAGTACTATAGCAAATACACAACTTTGAGGTTTTATGTAAATAACCACCTTCATTGAGTATTAAAGCAATAAAGTATTTCAACAACTCATACTAATGCGTCCATACACGGAATCAACTTTTTTTAATTTTCGATTTAAAGCTAATACCTGTAATTCAGTCGATGACTCTTCACTTGGCAAAGATTCGATGAGAAAGTCAATATCTTTTGCACATCTCGCGATCATAGACGCAAACATCAAACTAAGTTCTATATGAAAAGTTAAAAAATGTTGCATTATCAGCGCAAATCCAAACAGTATAAATAACAGCTAAGTATTCTATCCCTAATAATCAATTGTTGATGATTAATAATAAAGGGTACGATTATCGATTAAAGTACTAAATTTTGTAATAGACATCATCTTGTAAAAGCCAGTTAGTTATGTACTTACTACATATATTAAATAAAACTTACCATCTTTTTCTATTGGAAGTGGTGGAGGTGCATTTCCATTTCGATCCGGGAATTTACTTGCTGGAGCGTGAAGTTGAAGGAGACCAATGCTGTTACAAAAGTTGTCGGCTTGCTGTGTTAATACACCATTTCATTATGTATAAATATAGATTACATTTGACATTTCAACTTCAACATTTAAGCATGAATTACAAATATAAACAGGTATTAGACTCAAATGTTATACGAACAACTGTCAACTGCTACTGTCCTTTCCTTTTCATTCAATTCAACACTAATCCTAATCATCGCAATAACACCTTTTACACCAAAACCAAAGCAGTAGGAAGTCACCTAATGATGCCTTTATCACAAACCAGTGCAACACAATACTGTTGTAATTTATCCACACAGCACAATTGACAATTGTTTTTTTTAATTTTTTTGATAGTGCTTTCACAGTCACAATCACAAGCTAATAAAATTGGATTGTGTACAATCACAATGCACAACAATCACGCAGGACGAAAATCAAGGTCAAACCTGTTTTTTTCAGCTGTCAGTCATCAGTCAGTGTCACTAACGTAAGTTTTGTGTACATCCACCATCCACAATCTATCACAATCACAATCTTAGCTGCTAAACTAAATTTTGAACAACATAAATTGTCGTTGTTTTGTGATTTCAGAAATCGTAATTCGTAATCATCATAACTGTTTGTGAACAAATTACAACAGTACAACACAAGAAATAAATAAATGCTATTTTTATTTAAAATTAATTTTGTCAACAAACCAAATACTTACGTGGTTCACGGCGTCTTGGAGTTGAGTAAGTCGATCAGCCATGGTTTGTAATTTAACTGAAGACAAAAATGAAAAACTATTTTCTACCGTCAATAAATGTTCCAGCCAGCCGTTCAAATTTAACTGAAATGCGGGTAAAGTTTCGCTGTCCAACGGCAACGGCAATAACAATTACAACAAAATACAAGTCTGATTACGATTACACTGACACTGAGGACAAGAGAAGAACATTAAACCAGCCATCCAGATCCAGATCCAGCCTATTCAAACTTCCAAGATTCCAAGAGCCGCAGGCCGCAGCTCAGCCACATATCAACAACATCCTTCAGCAGAATCCAAGTTTGAACTGCACTTAAGAAATTGTCCATAAATAATGTCCTCATCTTGGTGGGTGGGACCTAAAAGCATCTCCGGTTAAATGTTAAAGGAAACCACCCATTTCATCTATGACATCATTTACCGACAATTTCTAAGTACAGTGGGAGAGCGAATTCAATCAAGCCATAATATGTTTATTATAGCACATCCAAACCCAGACATTTACTTAAGCATACTAGTTAAAAGTAAAATATACTTCTTTTAATGGGAATTCAAATGTTCGTTTAAATTCCCAAAAGCCCGCGCCGGCGTCACCTAACGTTCCTTTTGTGCACTGCCAACAGCAGGTTTCCATCAGCCTAAAGTTTAGACACGGAAATTTTATAAAATAATTCAAAAATGTAAATTTAGCGTTTAATTGTCGTAAAAAATCCAAAAAAGACTAATTTTCTATTATAATAACGTAATAATAGTTTTAATTTAAATCTGTAAGAATTTAAATATCTTTAAGTTGTAGGATGATGCTGTAGCATAAACCGTGCGTATTCCCTCCTTGCAAGTATTTGGTGGTTCTGGTTCTGGTTTTTGGACTGTGAACGTGAACGATGGAATAATTGAGAAAGCATACCTTCAGCGCATTCTGTAAGAGCCAGTCTGTGAGACCACGCTGTTCTTGATCTTCGCATTAGCAGCACAGCTTGTGTTGGAGTCTTAACTCTCTTTGGACTTGAATATATTTTATTCAAACTTTTAATAAAAATCAAGGTAAGTGTGTAATTTTACTTTTTACTGTAATAGATTAATAGACTAAATGTGGTATACAAATTTTTTAATTTGGTTCAGTAGAGAGTATGGCACTCAGAAAAAAAAGTGTGCCGAATCGCCGTATGTATTAATTATTGCTATGATGAGCCCTAAAAGCATGGTCTTGAAAAGCCGAAAATGGCTGATTCTGTGGTGTTCCACAGGATTATTGAGAGAACCAAAGTATTCGTACTGTCTGAGCGGTTAATTAATACAAAATTGTCAGTTTAATCTTTTTTTATATGAAATTATAATTAAATCATTGTTTTTTGACGTGATATAGCCTACTATTGAATTCGTTCGTAGTAGGGTTCCACGTTCCGACAATGTGCCTGTATAGGACAACAGGTATGCTGCAGTCCAGTATGTCCATTGATTGTAGTTTTAATTAATTTTTATTTACAGATGAGGTACGTAGCCGCATATCTTTTGGCCGTTTTGGGCTCAAACACCAATCCCAAATCCGCAGATATTGAGAAAATTCTTAGTTCTGTTGGTATTGAAGCGGATAAGGAAAAGCTAACAAAAGTATGTTCTGAATTAAGTGGAAAGAGTGTGGAACAACTTATAGCAGATGGTATGTTGTTTGTTTTTATTAGCAAGACATAATTGAAATTAGTTTTTAGTGCTGGAATTTTGTAGAATGTTGCAAAAAAATTGTAACATGTCCCATACTTATATATCAATGATGCTTAATTCAACACCATCTTTCGACTGATAACTCTTGATGGATTAAACTCTGAATCCTGAGATAAATTTTTTTTAATTTCTTCCAAGAAAAATCTCTCTTTTACCGAAGTTGCTTTGGGCGATGGATCTAATCTGGACGGTTTTTTTTGTGTATGATATTTTTAGGTTTAGGTAAACTTGCATCCATGCCTGCCGGAGGTGGAGCCGCCGCAGCACCCGCTGCTGCTGCTGCTGGAGGTGATACCGGCAAGAAAGGTAATAAACGTGGTCATTTTTAAAAGCCATAATATAATTACTAGCTAAAACTATTACTACCCTTTATAATTTTGATCTGTGATGTCTATTCAACACCATCTTTCGACTGATAACTCTGATGGATTAACTCTTTTGAATTCTGAGAACCTTTATAATTACCTAAGATTAGGTTTATTTTCGAATTACTCATCAAATCCCGTTCTAAATTGTGTACTTTGGCTTGTATTTCATAACAGAAGAGAAGAAGGAAGAAAAGAAAGCGGAATCAGAGGAAGAAGACGATGACATGGGCTTTGGTTTATTTGACTAAATATTGTATATCGTCCCCTGTTTTCCTAATAAAAAGATTAATGTAACCTGTCATCCGGTTCGAATTTATATTTACTCTCTTCAGTTGCTTACACGTCTTCATTTATTTCACCCAGTTTGGGACTTGCTTCGGGCCGGCTGGGCTGGTCCGTCTTCTCCTGCGTCATACAGCCTTAAAGTGAAAGTATTCACAAAATTTCATGTGGACAGTCTGTTAATAGTAAACACGAAAGAGTAGGACTCATCAATTAATATTGAATTTCGATAACCAGTTTTTTTAACACCATAATTTCAGATAATTCACTTGTTGTAACACGAGTTCCGGTCCTCGTCATATATTATAGTATATAATTATCACGGCGCCTCAGTTCAGAATGGATCGAAAGAGGTGTCACTTTTTAGCATCCTTCCTTAGCCTTTCATATTTGTATCGTTTCTTCCATTCATAATTTATTGCGCTGATTAACCATTTCATTAGATGACTTTCGTCGCTCGTGTATTGTTTATGTGGCAGAAAATGCCAATTTGTTATTTTTCTTTTAGTTTGGTTTGGAATCCATTTCATGGTGCCATTATGCATTCTCTCCGAAGATACTCATACTATGACTTAAGATACGGCGCTAGCCAATTTGTATAGATGCTTTTGCCTTAAGAATAAGCAAGCTAGTTTTTTATTGTCTTTTATTAATTTATTTGCGAATTAACAGACAAATGGGGCATTTAAAAAAAACGAACGATAGTAATGGTGAGTAAGCACAAATTCTAAGAATTCCGACGACTCGTAGCACGTCAATTAGCAATAGTCATAATTACGTTCAGTTAAGTACTTGCGTGTTGTACATGGAGTCTCCTACACTACAAAAATGGCAAAGCAATTTCATAATAATATTGCAAAAAAATGAGAAAAGTGTGATGAGTCCCGAAGGACCACAGGAGAAAGATAGAGGCGATGATGATGAGGCTCGTCAAAGGAGTTTCAAGTAATTTATGTTGTGAGTAATGTTAAAATGAGAGTGAAGGAGAAGGGACGTCATTTTCCTGTTTTTGAAGACGAGTAGTACTTGAAATGTCATGGATGGAGGTTGCCAAGTGGGAACTATACAATTTAACGAGTCAGCCGGCTTTTCTTTTGCAGAGTGTGTGTGGAGAAAGCGTAGACGCTCTCAAGATATTAGGGATGGTCCCTAAATGATGTCATTCAAATTTTCAATCTTGAAGCACCCACCCACCCCCAACACGTCATCACATTAACATTGCGTGTGAGACATGGGAAGTCATCAATACCTTACAAGACCCACCCACCCTGCGGATAATATCATTTATGGACGATCCTTTTCGTGATTCCCTGCCTGTCTTCTAACCTGTCGCATCCCTTCTGGGTGAGGGAGATGCGGGAAAGCATCTTCTCTTGGCTGGGAGGTTCTGGGACAGGATGGGTGTGTACTGGGATGGGACTTGACAACACCGGCACCGGCCACTTTACCTCGACACGTCAGACATATTCCTCCGTGGTTTTGAGGACGAAGTAGTCCATGTAGAAAATCAAAAAAATATTATAATTATTCTGTGGAGCACGTCCGGCCAGGAATTTCAACTTGTTCAACAAGAGGCAGTCAAGATCGTTTTGGGGCGAAGAAGCCGAGGACTCGGACTGGGGACAGTTTACCATTTCCAAAGGTTCAAAGGTGGAGGAGAAAGATTTATTTTTTGAAAATTGTACAGGAGAATAGGTGTAGTTGTAGTTGGTAGTAGTAAGGAAAATAAAAGAAAGGAAGGGACTTTCTGATTCTAGCCGACTTGTCAGTTGAAGTTGAG
>JAQFZE010001824.1:0-16451 GCA_034695245.1 Dicyrtomina saundersi | reverse complement strand
ACTTACGTTGAATTAAGCAAATAACGGTCCAATCAGGCCAAAACCCCCAATTTCATATTCCTAGTTTGTTGCAAGGAGCATATTGTTGTTGTGGAGAAATACGTTTGTCGAACGAACATAAGCGTCACGCTGCCCCTAAGTAATCCCTAATTAAATGCAACGCAACGCTAACGTAATGCAGGTGCCTACACATTACAGGTTTTGGTTATTGTTTCGCGCGTACGCATGATAAAAGTAATAAGTACCTAAACAAGAGAAGAAAATATTGCGTTCCTGTATTTGTTTGATCTTTGACACTTACTGCGAAAGCTGGATCTGGTCATAAGCAAATTATTATGACATTGTGGCAAAAACTATAAGAATTCATTCATTTTCAAATAAAGTTAAAACTGTATACTACAAGTTCTTCATCAGTGCTCTATAAAAATTAAATATGAATCCAGGCATGGCTCCTGGTTGCATAATTTGCCATCAGTTTTTGCGGGGCACCCCATTTGGCAAAGGCGATGAGTTTGACCCTGGTCATATCCGTAGCACAACCTGCGGACACCTTGCCCACGAAAATTGTTGGTACGAGTGGTGGCAACACGGAGGTCAAAAAAGGTATAATTTATTTTTCTTATTGGTTGCATGACAATTGTTAATAAAGATCAATTTTGACAACTATTGTTGTAACTGTTGGCTATTCATTTTGAGCATAATTATGGTTTGCAGAATGTTATAAAAAATCGGAAAGACATTAGGCATGTTGTGTGTGGTTTGCGTATACGTGTTTAAATTATAAATTATTATTTGTGTAGGTACCTACTATTGTTTGGACACGATATTATAGCGTTCACACTATGATTAGCTATGTGCTGAAGTTATTCGTTGTTTTATGTGTTATTTTTTGTCATCACTATCAATTTTAAATTGTAATAAACTTTACAGCTGCCCAGTTTGCGGTAAAGAACCCGCTCATCCCGGTTCGTTTCGAGTTTACTTCAGTTGTGATCTTCCGACGGTGAATGAATTAGCTGATAAGCTACGCCAACTGAAAATAAATGATGACCATGGTATTCATGAATTAGTGAAGGCATACGGTTGGGTGACGCACTTCCAACAAAAGATGTTAGACAGCAAAGATCGAGAGATTGCAAAACTCGAAAAAGAAAATGTTGATTCCGAGAAGCGTCTTAATGCTGCTCGAGTAAAAATTAATCAGCTAAAGCTGCGTATTCGTGACTTACAGGCAAATGCAAATCATATGCAGATGGCCATTGACGAAAAGAACCTTCTTTATGATCAGGCTGTTTTAATACCTCAATATGGGGGTACCCCCTGGGATACAGTCATTACAGGACTTGAACAGTGTATTAACTGTGGACTTCTTAATCATGTAGCAGACACTTGTCCCGACACGGTTTTTCTGAGGTACTTAAATTTTTGTAGTTATAGTGGACGTTTGCAATATTTTATGTTACAGATATTTTACATACCAAGTAAATATATTTAATAATGTTTTAGAATTCGAGGAGTCTCTACTGCGTATAGCTTTAGTAACCCCCCCTCTGAGTTTAAACTGGTTGCTTCCATACCCAACACAGTGGCTAGAGACGTAATTCAGGACCTGCGGATACGTTTTGGTCTACACGGAACCAATATTTCTGGGGATCAACTACAATTTCTTTACTCGTTGAAGTATTTTAAGAAGGCATGTCTAAATTGTTCTTCGCCTTTCCATGTATGGGACCGCAATCCACTAGGATGCGAAATTTCGATGATTTCGCAAGAACCAAATCAGCCATTGGAAATATTTGCTTCTGGAATTACCCAGCATCCCCACCTTACCTTTTGAATTCGTGAAAATACATAACCTGAGTATTTTTTGTAAAAGCCACAAAAACTAAAGAAACACATCTTAGTTTTTATTAATAGATTTATGTGATCCTCTACGTCAATAATTACAGGCAATCACACAAAGTTTGCGTTTGCCGAAAATATCTTTAAGTGCAGTTACTTCGGCTTTGATGTATAATGAATTGTTGTTTTAGAAAAAGATGTACGTAGTTGAGTAACTGTAGGTACCTACGAATTTCTTTTTCCTAAAATCTACTCAGAAATAACTGTAGTCCTACTTCGTTATTTCATTATCAATGAATTCAATAATTCAATTGTTGCTTTGTTCAATATCTACGTCTACAATTAATACATTTCATAGTTTAACAAATAATTTAGTCCACAGATACCTGCGTCTATGTCTATATATAGTAGGATGTATCTCTTAAAAAGTTTATTACCTAATTCAAACGTGTTACGTCAAGCAGTTTATAGTTTTATTTTCCAACTACAGTTTTTTTCAAACTTTATTGATTACATGTGCTTATTCATTAATTAATTGTTTATTAAGGTTTTCAGTTAGTTTATTTAGTACCATATACCTTTAATATTATTAATTCGGTAGACTGCTATGGTTCGATTGAAGTTTGTTTACTATGAGTACATAAGAAATGTTAATCACAAATAAATAATTTATGAAAATGCAATACATTTATTAATTCGATTATTTCATAAACTACTTTTACAACAAACCTGCGTTTATTTGTAATGTATAGTTACTTGCAGTGGTTCTAAAATATTCTAATACTATTTTAACGAGGAACCTCTTATAAATAGGTATTTTGTAAAAAACGTTAAACTCCGTATATGTATATGCACGCTCTCATTTAGGTATCAGTGCTGTTGGTTCTAAAACTACAGTTAGTATATGCACGAGGAACCTGTTATGAATCAGTATTTTTCAAAAAAAAGTTAAACTCTGTGTACGTATCAGCATGCTGCTATGCTGGCATCATTGCAGTCGTTCTAAAATCTTCTTATACTATTTTTACGAGGAACCTCTCATAAATATGTATTTTTAAAACAAAAGTTAAACTCTGTGTACGTATAAGCATGCTGCTATGCTGGCATCTCGTTTTAAAATATTTTAATACTATTTTTACGAAGTAACTCTTATAAAACCATAATTACAGAATCGTAAAAAGTGGTACTGTCTAAAATTGAGTATGTCACGGGTCTTTTATATTAGACGGGCTGTTTATTTTGAACGGGTCTGTAATAGTTCACAAGAATCTAATGCTGCAGTTTGAAAAAAAGATCGTGTCTTTTAACGCATTAACGCCGTACAGCTGTTCAACTGTCTTAGAATATTTTTTAGGAGTCATACTAAACAGGGAGTAAATTGCGGAGCGTGAACACCGCAACTTTCATATCTAAAAGTCACATTTTTCATTTGATCCTGCATATTAAATTTTGCTTATTAAATCTAAATTGTAAGAACGTCATAAATTATTGATGAAACCTGGAAACAAACATCTGAATTAAACTAGATTATGCTACTGAAAATCTAAATCACTTCAACACTCTATCTGCAAATAAAAATATTCATGCTGGATTACTGCAGTTTCACGTTTGAAAAAATAAGCAATTTTAATGTTTTGAAAGAAAAGGAGTGATTAACTCTTGTGGGTACCCTGTGTATTGTCTGACCGATTTATTTCATGGTGCATAAATAATTCTATACATTTTACTAGGTTTTTAGCTATATAACGTTGGCTTTACAGACTATTGTGCCAACCCAGCATATATTTAGTAACTTAAATTTAATTTAATAATTTACGATAATCAATGCATAATTACAAAGATAAAGAGCTGACTCAGTCATTGGAACTACGATTAGTCTGGGTAGGAAACACCATAGGTTTGGTCGTGTGTAGGTGAAGTCCGGGTAGGAATAATTCGGGTAGAAAAAGTACGGGTAGAAGTAATCTGTTTACTATTCCGTAATCGTTCTCCGAGGAAATATATATAATTTAATGTGACAATCTTGTAATGCAATCAAAATGTATAGGAAAGCTACAGTTGAACGATATCGGAATTGACTGTAATTCGCGTATCACTTGCATTTTGTTTTTAATAATGTTGTGTGTTGGTGGTACTAGAGTTATTAATGGACCGTTAATAAATTGTAGATGAATAATGCTAGCGTGTATGCAGGCTTAGCACTTTACAATTGCAAATAATAAAACGAGTCGTACACAAAGTAATGCTACATACCTGCAGTTAATTTCTGCAACAACATACCCAAAACAAAAAACACTTATAATTGATGCAAGAAGTTACTTCGTAATTTCAGTAATTACAGGTACCTGTGCAAAAAGCTTTAAAGTAATGTGAACAACTTTTAACTGCATTAAAATTCGCAATCAGTTTTAATTATAGATTCAACAACATTTAATTTTATCAAACATACTCCACCTACCGTAATCTCACTTTACTTTATAGTGAATATACCTCAAAAAATCATAAATTACGAGTAGCAACTTTAAATTCAAATCCAGCTCGCATACTACACTTTTATGAGAGGGGTGTAAACTATTAAACTGATGCGTCGTGTAATTTCTGCACTGCTCCGCCTAAATAATGTCTTCCAGTTTGTTCCCGCGTAAAACCAGCACAATTCATTATGTTTAGGTAGAAAGACAAAAACTACTTTTCTGTATGTAATTTCTGAACAGGAGGATTTACTTAATACATTTTTTTAATTCAATTAAACGAGTCAAAAAATTAAATCAGGTATTTCTAATCGTAGCGATATTACCAGCAGGTACCTTTTATTCATAGTTATAGTATAAAATTAACACATTTTGTCAATTTAAGAGTACGTAGAGGTTTGCAATCCAACATTAAACATTAGGCATTAGGCGCGCTGGTGGCTACAAAATAAAAAGCAAAGCTGCTTGTATGATTTCAAAAAGTAAAAAAAATGTTACTAAAAAATTACCTTGAATAACTACATTTAATTTTAAATTTGCTAAAATCATGTATATAGACTTCAAGAATTATTTAAGGGGTCCGTTGCGCAAGGTAAAACTACAACTCGGTTTTTGACATTTTTTAATTTGACCATTGGCCTTCATTTCACTATCTGGCGTAGGAGGATGAAATTAAACCCTCAGTCGAGATGACAGGTATTCTACTCGGTTATCTACACTAACTGCAGTTAAATTCTTTTGTGGAATTTAGCTGCGGTCATGCCACTAGTCAAATCAAGGCCAGAAAATCGTCTACACAGTAATCTAACTTTTGCTGAAACATTATTACTTTGCGCATATTTGGGATCTCTTATTAAAATTTTGTAAAATATTAGTATCGATTTTAGTTTGGCATGTGAACAAAATACTGTAACTCGAAAAAACAAACAGACCTTTTCAAGCAAATACCAAAAAAACCCTCACCAAATACATTCTTTAGTTCTTAGCCTTAATTGATTTAGTTTGTATTAGACAGTTTTCACTTGGTCGAGTGGGTTTAGGCAGTTTGTTCGTCATAAGTAGGTACCTACTATTAATTTTCAACAAATAGGATTTAGACGTTCGCGTAATTAATCAATTTGTCAGCCTAACTGGAATTCAAAGTACTTATTAAGCAAAGAGGATACAAAAGTAGTTACATTATTGCTGATAAGTTACAACGATATTGCAGCATGTAAACTTTAAATAATAATTAGCTCACAGAACATTACAATATAATATAAAGTAGGTACGTACCATCTTCAGTAACCATTTCTGGTTCTTTAGGTTTGGTTTAGTTAGTTCAGTTTGTATTGGACAGTTTTAACTTGGTCGAGTGGGTTTAGGCAGTCTGTTAGTCATAAGTAGATACCTACTGTTAATTTTAAACGAATAAAATCTACACCTTCGCTTAATTAATCAATTTGTCAGCCTAACTGGACTTCACAGTATGTATCAAGCAAAGAGGATACAACAGTGGTTAAATAATTGCTGATTAGTTACAACGCTATTGCAGCATGTAGACGTTTAATATTAATTAGTTAACAGAACATTAAAAAATAATATAAAGTAGGTACCTAATATCAACTTAAGTTACCATTTCTGGTTCTTAAAAATTAGTTAGGTTAGTTTGTATTAGACACAGGTTATGAAATAATCGAATTGATAAATGTATTGAATTTTCTTGAATTAATTATTCGTAATTAACATTCCTCATGTACCCATAGTACAGCACCTTAAAGCGCAACATAGTAATGTACCTAATTTAAAATATTACAAGTACAAGTACAAGTTACATTATTTCATAATGAAACTGCGTGATTACTATAAGTCGTTTCTATATAGGCTACACTGCTGTTATGGCAGAATTCTCATTATACTTACTTTTAAGATGGTGCCACCCTATATGAATGGCTATATGGGTTTTAAAAGTAAAACTGTCAGTTCCATAGTAATCACTTATTTGTGCGCCGCACCTTGAGTGTCCCAGAATTTTGAAATTAGTTTTTGTCAAAGTCAGATCATCCAACATAATTTAGAAATAAATGATTCATAATGAAACTGCATTTAGTTTATTACGGATTGCTGTATAGCAAAACCGCTGTTGTGGTAGAATTCTTAGTATACTTGCATGGACGGTGTAACCACCTGAGATGTGTTTCGTTTTGTGAAATACCAATAAAAGCAAGTCTTTATTAGTACCCAGGATAGGGGGTTGTGGCGGCAGTATTATACTGTTTTAGCAATACTCGGGGGTCTTTAGAAGTACTCTTGGTTGGTAGTAGTGGCAGATTTAGAATGTCAGTGCTTTTGCACAGGTCATTAGCAGCACCCCGTATGGGGAGGGGGGGTATTTGCAGTATAACATTGTCCTTGCGATGCAATGCTCACGGGACTCTATCCCTAAAATTATTTGCCGAATACCTATTCGCGTTATGGAAATAAAACTGAATATTTTAAGTGACACACCATGTGTTGTACACCGTGAGAGTTGCAAGTTTTTATTTTGCGAATCTGAAAAGTAAGTCGGCGTAATTTGAATCGCTTTACAGTTTGTAATAGAAAGCGGCTTGCTTATATATTTAAAATTATATGTATTCTACGCTGTTATTATGGGTAAATTTCGAATATACTTACTAACAGAGTGGTACCACTTAAAGTGAAAACCTTTTCCGATTTAATTACTGTGAGAATACTACTACTAATCATAAATGGCTAGTAAGTTCTTTTTTAAAAAACAGGAAGTTTCATTTGAGTTTCTAATATGTACTCTGCACCCTGCTCGTAGCAGAATTATGAGTTTGTCAACTTCATATGTTTTCTTTTAAAAAGGAATATGCAAGTGAGGTTTATAATGTCCTTGCAATTTTGAAAAGAGATTTTTAACCCCATTTATTAGTAACTTATACTTAAATTGTTATCAGGGTGTGTTTCCATATGCAGACTACTAAAGGATGTGTTATTTGAAAAACATTGCAAGAAAACTTATTGTGAATTGTTGTTTATTTATTTTTTGCTTAATTTGTGTACGACATATATTTCATTATTATTTGCAACATACAAATAGACATCAGTTGCAACAGTAATTGGTATTGAAAATACATTTGTAATGATGCTGCATAGTCTCTACAACGTAATGTAGTCTAGTCTATGGCGTATTGTAATATATTTAAGATGTCAGTCAATGGTAATCAAAAAGTAAACAAAAGGATTAAAATAATTGAATGCCAAAACGTTTTGAAATAATAAAATATATTATAACAATTGGCGATTCATACACAATAATTAAATTCTTGTCACCTAAACTAATAAAATAAACCAGTAAATATTTAATTCATCAAAACCGTTGATTGATTGGTCGCGTAAATATAACGAAGACATTATTGGGTATCCAACAACTTTTGTTTATAAAATAACACTAATAACCGTTACAATGGTTATAATTATTACTAAAAGTCATCGTTCCTCAACCTCGAAATTAAATTAAATCAACAGTAAGTACGCGAGAAAGTATAAGTTCATCTTTTACACGAGTCTAATATTTCAAATTCATAGCTACAACTACAACGAACATAACCTAACTATAATCAAAATCATGCTATCTATACTACAGAAATCTTATAAAACTTAAGGTTTAACAAAATAGCAATACATAAATATTATCATCGATTTAAGTGTAACCACTAATGAATACAATGCAAATATATCGCAAAACTGTTTCAAGTACTAGTTGCTTACCGTTCTATGATAATATAAATTTACACAGCAATGAAATTATTTGCTCACGTATTTTGTTAAACTAAATGTTCGAGTAACAGTGAATATAGGAATAATCAAATGACATAAATTATATACGAACGATCAGGTAACATTTTCATTAATATTACAGTACAAAAATAAACGTAAAATTATTAAAACAAAATTTAATAAATAGTAAAGTAAATACAAGTAGGACATTGTTTACAAGCACACTAAAATTCCTCAAACACTAGTAACAATATAAACGATTACAATAATTAATAATATGTATTATTTTTCGGAAAATAATTTTAACAAAAGCAGTTTTAATTTGAAGTAGCTAACACTTTATTGTTTGACTGCATATTGTTATAGAAATTAGTGGCTTAAACTAAAACAATAAAATCAATAAAAAAATATATACAGTTCATATTATTGTTGAACCTAATTGATATAAAGAGTAATCACAAATAAAAATAAGGAATCTCATTTACGGCCATATTTTATTTAAGTACATGATGAAGTACTTAATAAATTGCCTAGTGAATAACGTATATCAATAGGGTACCTCAAATACAAAACTTTAAGTTATTCCAGACCCTTATAAGTAATAACAGTAGCATGGAAAGCTTATGTATGTATAAAGAATTAAAATCGATTACTAAATTTCATACGACATAATATATCAATTTGTTTATATTTCTTGTGGTACCACTTCTCAGCGTTCAATAATATACCTGATTTTATATTATTAGAGAACGTAATGGTATGCATTTTGTCGTTTAATAAATAATTCATTACTAATTTACGAAATTAATGTAGAAATGTGTTGACAAGCATGTTTATAAAATATAAGCTATAATCTACACTAACGTAAATCGTGTTATCTAAACCTAAACCATGTGCAACCTAATAATACAGCTTCGGTTCATCAACTAAGAGATTTATTAAAATTACTGTTACATACTAGTAATCAAATCTAGGGATCACTTTTGTTTTACAATTGGGCGGATATCAAGTAATTCATTTTTTCTTTCAAGTCTTAGGATAAATTCATTTGTAGAATTCAATAACTCTGTGAAACTCAAAAGTTATAAAAAAAATATGAAATCAGTACCCACAGAACGCAAATACTACATGGGGCACTCACACGGTTTTGTAATAGAACCAAACTTAAACCGACTATTAAAAAGTTCTTTGCGAAGTTTGTTCAAGTTTTCTGGCATATTAAGCTGAACGCGACAACCGTAGTTACCATGGTAGGGGCTGGCGCACCTCCAACAACTGAAATTAAAGAACACAAATGAGTAAATCATTTGTATTTCTGGCCCTGAGAATGATTTTCTCCAGTGAATTTCTTTCTTGATGGAAGAAAGGATGTCTCCAGCAATAGAGCCTTGTATCTGTCCTTCCGTTGTAAACTGAACTTTAAATTCTTGGGGTACCCCTGGGGGAGACAAGTGATACATCCTGGAACAAAATAAACCAAGTTGTAAAATTTAAAAATGCGTCTACAAACGACATTAAAGGAATTAGTTTCTAAAGATTAAAAGAATTACTTTATGTTCACAGGATTCGGGCATCTTTCTGCAACATGATAACGACTTCTGCAATTACAGCAGTTATGGGCTTCAAATGCTGCAGGTTTTGTTTTTAGAATTCCTGATTTGTGTTGAATAGATGTCTGAATTTTATCTTTCCCAAGAGGCTTGTCATCTCTTTTGTCTGACAATGAAGGATTTGCCTCGTCAGTTTTCAGCGGAACTGATGACGAAGAGGGCTGGTCTTCGAAAATGATAACTTCTCCCATACCTAGATGTGTTTCTCGAACAATGTACCGCCACCCTTCAGGAAGCGAATTTAACGGACGCACATCAAAAGCATTTTGGGCCTTGCAATCACGACTGGGACACCTATTTTCATACAAATCGATATTTTGGATGTAACTTAACTTCATAATAGGGTACGATTAACAATTTCTAAGAAGTTTAAGGGTAGTAAACAACGCTAATTTTACTTACTCGTCATTTTTATGGTGTTCAAAAAAGTATGTAAGGCATGATAAATGAAACTGGTGATCACAAGCTAATACAATACTTCCATGATTCGGCTTTCGTCGATATAATCCTGGGGTTGCGGGAGGAGTAAGTTTGCAACTAAAACCACAAATTACGCAGCACGGGCAGCTCGTAGTAACCTAGATTTATTAAAAAACAATTAAAAAATAATAATTAGCCTAAATTACAAGCACATCGTTACAAACATTTAATTACAAATATTAACTTAAAATAAACTTATGAAAAAAAGCTAATTGCTATAAAAGGCCTAGAAAATGTTACCGATTTATCTATTTTCGAGATAACGATATCCTGTGTGTACACAAAACGCTTTAAATCCCGACTAATTCCAAATGCCGACACAGTTGCGTTAGCAGAGTCTTCGATCACAACAGTAAACAAACTTCCATGACGCAACATATCCAGTTCAAATATGCCCACGTTGCTACTACTCATCACCGAAGAACTAATTACGGAACCAGCCTCTGGAATCACTACAGCCTAATTGTACAAAAAATAAATGATTGTGTGGGTACCCACTGTTTATGCTGCTATAATATAATATTAACCTTCAGTTGTTTATATTTACTATTGTTACCATAGGCTGTGACAAGACAACTGAAGATGCCGTTTCCTCTTCATCAAGATCAGAAGCATTCTTTTCAGTTATGATCGGTAGTAAAGACTCGTTCAAATTAAACTTCTCAACCACTGCATATCGGTCACCACTAGCATCATCTTCAACAAAATCATTAACGATTTCCAAAAGTACGTCCTTGTCAATGGGTTGAAAGCACATAGGGCAGCTGTTGTGTAACACATTGGGCACAGTATTATAAATAAACATTTAATCTGGCATCCAATAATTTATAATCAACTACTATCTGTGCTCGTTCTCACCTGCCATACAACTCAATGTCATCTGTGTAGGCCCTAAGCAGACACATTAAGTGTAAACAACACCTGCAACCAAATCTTCTTACATTGGAAACATGCAAAGGACATTTTCCTTCATACTTCTTCATGCAGTAATTATGTGAGTTGTCAGATTGGGGGTCCTCGCTAGTGCTGTAATAAAAACATTTATGATTCAATATTTCCTCATATTTGATGTCTTAATTTATGAGAACATTAAAGGAAATCACTTAAGCAAGATGCAAATATAAAAAAACAATTTTGTACTTGAATAAAATTCAAAATGAATTATGAGCTTACATTTCGTTACTTTCATCATCAGCGTACGCTGCTAACGTAGTTCCTATTTTAGCAGTGGCATCAACTTCAACTTTGCGTTTCTGCAATAAACGACGACAAAGAAACTTAATTAATTTACAAAAACCAGGTGTGCTTCAAGCTCTGCTATGTAATATTTGTTAGAGTATAAAAACGTAATATTACTTCTTCACGGGTACCCGATGCAGCCTTTGATTGCTGGATTTGCTCAGAAGGCGAGTCTTGAATATGAGTAATTTTGGACTTAACTGGTTTCAACGAAGTCAACATATCCTGGTGTGCTGGGCGCTTGCATCGGGGGCAACTGTAAAGTTTCATTGATTGTAAATATCGATTGATGTTGACAACTTGGAGTCTCATATATATTGTAATGTATAATTTATTACAGATCAAGCAAAGACGAGCAGTTTTTCCAGAGAGATTGTAAACATTGTAGATGAAAAAAACATCCACAAATAAGATTTAGGCCAGGGGTGTTCACAGTCTTGGAGTTTCCTCTAACACATCGGTAACAAGTGATCCAATCATCATCAGTATCAGCTTGTGCTCCGCTGACTTGTGCTGCACAATCAAAAAGCAACAATTAATTTATATATACGTAAACAAAATGCTGTGCCGTGACAAATGTTGGGTATCCAATAAAAATTAAAGTTTAGCATGCATTTACTAAAGTATACATGAAATTACACAATTATACAGGACCTATAAAAATAACACCAATAGTAATTATAAACATTCGCATTTTTCTTGCATAACTCAACTACCTTCGTATACAGTGGTACCACTCAGTAAATGTGATGTTTCAGTTTGCGTTATTTCGGAAGATCGCTTTTTACCATGTCTTTTAGCCTGTAATGAAAATAATAAATAATCACAACAAATAAATCACGCTTATTGTTTTTACAACAGGCTATATAGCCATTCATAAACAGTAAAAACGCAAAATAACGAATATACAACATCACATTATTGGCAGTGTGATAACTTAAAGTAAATAGGATTTTACCAGAGGTTCCTCATGGTCACCTACGTCGGGAATATTAAACTTGGAGGAGCCGTCATGAGGTATTGTTACTTTCTGGTTTCTGTCATACCCCATCCAGAAACTTTCAGTGGAAGGTCCTTCATGAACAGATTTCTAAATATACCCAACAGATCATACATTATAGGTTCCTACAGTATTTATGTACACACATATGCAGTAATATCAATAAAACACTTACTCCAGACATTTTAGATTTACTTTGAACGTTCGCAGGACTTTTATCTTTTAAAACAAACGGAGAGCCTGGTTTCTGATAAGTATGATTAGCAAATCTGTAAATTAATGAAAGTATTTCAAATTCATTATAATGTTTGCATTACGATCACACATTTTGCTTAAGGAAAGGCAACATGGCAGAAGTCCCACGTAATTCCACTGGACTTGTGCCATGTTGCCTCTTCACAAGCGATTTTTGTTTTTATACGTGTATGTACCTACGTATAACATAAAACGGCCAGCTTACACACGCAGTTGAAGTAATATTAAAATTATTAAAAATACGTGATTCACCTCGCTTTTGTATTTTCAGACCGAGGCAAAACACTCGATGTTACTTCCGTAACTTGAGACATTATTTTGTCAGAAAGGATGACACCTACTGATTCCGTACAAGTAGGGCAACTGTTAATAAAATATCAAATAAATTTATTGCTCGTGTTTTTTCTAGAATATTTAAACTTACTGCAAAAACAGAACATATTGCGTTCACTTACAACGACTTTACATCCGGTTTGAATTTCCATATTATTTGAAGACATTCTTCATGATACGGGTGATTACACACTAGTAATTTCACTCCTTGGTCCAATGTTTTAAACGGATTTGATCCCATGCCACAATGCATGCATTTTAATTTACTGGTCATGATGAATGTAAAGTGTTTCAGACTATAATAAAATTAAAATCAAACAGAATTAATATTGAACGCAAAACTATAAAAAGTACGATGATTCGAATAATATATAACATGTGTTGGTGAGATGTTGACAAATTAACTAACTCAATGATAAATTTTCTACAATCATGTGGGTTCCTACTTAACTTAAGTTTCAATGTTCGCATTTAAATCTAGTAACACCTAATGACAATAGTTAAAACCATTGCAGGTTAATAGTTTAAAATACCTAAACTAACCATAATAACAATAAAGCTTATGTTGACGATATGTATGATATGATACACTGCCCTAAAACTCAATGATTCAAACCTGTTGCTTTACTATAAAAACTTTAATAGCAAAAGTAGCATCTATTAAAGTAAATAATGCTATCCTAACGTCTAATACATTTGCATAATATTTAAGGTAACAAGAAAATTAACAACTATGAAATTTATTCAAGTAGGTACCTACAATTTAAGAAAATTAGATTCTAAATACCTTTTGTTTAGTCATAACTGATATTAAAAACCTACTTGAACCAATTATTATTATTTAACTATCTATGAGCTATTGTTTAAGCAGAAATAGATTTTGAAATTTAACATACATTTTCAATTTTATTTCGTTTTTATATCTGTAAGCTAAAATTTCTAAAACAAAAATACAAACTATGCACTACAAACAGTATCCGTTAAATACCTACCTATTACTTAATTTAAAACAATCGAAAAAAATTAGTTACGAACCTGTCATTTATTAGGTAATATTTCAATGCTGAATAAAAATCAACCAAGCCAATATGTCTTTCCAAATGAAACAACAAAGGTTACACGTACGCTTGAAATGAAATCGTTAAATAAATGCATTGGAAATGGCAGTTGCAGTTCTTTTGCTTAATGAATACGACCACACATCAGGGGATTTGGACGCCTGACTAAAGCACACGGTTAACTCATTCTCTAAAAAGCGTAAAAACAAATACCAATAATACAGAATTACAATACAAATAAATTCACACTGTTGGTTCGAACAACAATGCTTGTCAGCTACATTAAAATGTATGCACTATATTGAAATTAGTACATATGTAAAATAGTTCGAAATAAGTTTCTAATATTAACTAATTTAATAATCAAATTTTTGATTTGCATGTGGTACAATGACGGATTTCATAAAATAACATACCTCTGTCATAACTGACTGCATTGCATACCATTAGTAAGCTACTACAAATAGTGTAGTATTACAATTCGACAATTTTTCATTCTACCCATTTAACTAATAACGCCTAGTGATGCCTAGGTACTAATATAACAATCAGATTCGTCATTTAAATTTGTTTCACAGACGAAATTGACAATCAAAATTATCAACGTGAACTGACTATAATGTATACTAGTGCTTAACTACTAGGAGTAGTAAAGTATTACATTCAATTATATTTATTTCTGCCAGTTTTAACAAAAATTACTGTCACCTTCATTAAAATGCATGTGCTATTTCCAAAGTGATAAATACTTATGTAAAAAGATTAGAAGTAGGTACCTACTATTAACTTTTTCAATAATTAAATTCCTAATTTGAATTTATTACACTGACAGATAAGATTCAATTACATTTCTATGTCGACTGACTTTAGTGCATAATTTAACGCCGCGAGCTGCATCTACAGGTCTTGCAACAATCAATATTATTTAAAAACCATAACTACAGTTGTATCGCTCCTTAACTAATTGAAAAAAGGTTATGTTTTGGCTAATGATAGGCAGTAGGAGATAAAAAGGGGTGTCTACTTACCTTTAAATAATGCCTCAATTAATTTTGTAAATTTACTTACCTAGGATTATTATAGCGACAGGATCGTTGTACAACGTAACAAATTACGTAGATACCCAGACGGATTAAGTGCCAAGCTTGATACGTGCAGAACTGACAGTTTGCTGACCTGTAAACAATATAAAAAATAATTAAATGACAACTTATTCTACGCCAAGAAAACTGAAAATCTCCGGAAACTAAAAATAAAAGTAAGCACTTTAAACGATAGGTACTTGCTATAAAAGATAAAGATTAGTTAACGATTAAGTATTATACAACAAGACATAATAAATAAATGCACAAATTTATTCAGCAACAAACCTATTATTTTGTGTTTCATCAGCCCCAGCAAAATAAAATTCGAGCTCAAAACACTTCTTGGTTAATAAACAATCAACAGATAAAGAGCACAGGTGCAGTCTTTGTAAATTACCGCAATGCAGAAAAAAGTTGCAGTTTCATAGTCAAAGACAGATGACCAACCATGACAGGATTCGAGGACCAACTAAATCACAAACTCGAATTGTCCTCTAAAGAAAGATAAATTATAAGAACTGTCATGCGTTGAACTAGTGAAAATAGTATAATTTTAAACGGAATTATGTTTTATTCTGCTTAAATTTGCATTCAAAACTACTAAATAGTTACCCAAAATAATTTTATGTAGGTACCTACTGCTAACTAATCCAATCAACATGTTCATCATGTATTCTAAGTATTTCAACTACGGAGTTGATTGGATAGATATTTAGATATTTCTGTGGACTGACTACCTTGTACCACATTGTGAGAGTTTTGGGAGGAATCAATTAACATAAAGCTGTTTTTGAAATTGAATACTAGTAACTGTTGTAATGCAGGTTGTTGAACGTTTGAACCACTAAAACATTACGCAAAATTGAATGCTAATCAGTTACTTTGATTACGTGCTTAAATAAAACTTTTGAGTGGAGAATTTCTATACCACTTCATACAAACTGTTTATCACTATTTATTACATATAAAATAAAATCGTTAAAATAACTACCAAGTCACAAGTAAATAGGTATCGAGAGCCAAGAATAGTATTCAAATGTAAATACTTACCTTAATTGTTAAACTATGAACAACAACTGAAAACAGTTACAATCACCAAAGGTACCTTGATCGAGTACTTAAATTAGAAATTGAGCAGGGAGCAATTACGGTACCTAGTATTCACTAATATTTATGCACTTAGGCATGAATTTACAATTCAAGGAAATGACTAAATAGTAGATACCTACATTTAACAGTATTATTTATTAAGGCACTGCCTTTTAAAATGTTGTTGAACTTCAAACTTTAAAACTAGCAACCACCAAAACTTG